>SJYC01084447.1:0-28464 GCA_006408675.1 Madoqua kirkii | reverse complement strand
GCTATTTCAAATCCTGAAAGATGATGCTGTGAAAGTGCTGCACTCAATATGCCGGCAAATTTGGAAAACTCAGCAGTGGCCACAGGACTGGAAAAGATCAGTTTTCATTCCAATCCCAAAGAAAGGCAATGCCAAAGAACGCTCAAACTACCGCACAACTGCACTCATCTCACACGCTAGTAAAGTAATGCTCAAAATTCTCCAAGCCAGGCTTCAGCAATATGTGAACCGTGAACTTCCAGATGTTCAAGCTGGTTTTAGGAAAGGCAAAGGAACCAGATATCAAACTGCCAACACCTACTGGATCATCGAAAAAGCAAGAGAGTTCCTGAAAACCATCTATTTCTGCTTTTTTGACTATGCCAAAGCCTTTGACTGTGTGGATCACAATAAACTGTGGAACATTCTGAAAGAGATGGGAATACCAGACCACCTGACCTGCCTCTTGAGAAACCAAGCAGGTCAGGAAGAAACAGTTAGAACTGGACAAGGAACAACAGACTGGTTCCAAATAGGAAAAGGAGTATACACAAGGTGTATATTGTCACCCCGCTTGTATATATACAAGAATGTATATTTTCACCCTGCTTATTTAACTTCTGTGCAGAGTACATCATGAGTAACACTGGGCTGGAATAAGCACAAGCGGGAATCAAGATTGCTGGTAGTAATATCAATAACTTCAGATATGCAGATGACACCACCCTTATGGCAGAAAGTGAAGAGGAACTAAAGAGCCTCTTGATGAAAGTGAAGTGGAGAGTGAAAAAGCTGGCTTAAAGCTCAACATTGAAAAAATGAAGATCATGGCTTCTGGTCCCATCACTTCATGGGAAATAGATGGGAAAACAGTGGGAAGAGTGTCAGACTTTATTTTCGGGGGCTCCAAAATCACTGCAGATGGTGACTGCAGCCATGAAATTAAAAGATGCTTATTCCTTGGAAGAAAAGTTATGAGCAACCTAGATAGTATATTCAAAAACAGAGACATTACTTTGCCGACTAAGGTCTGTCTAGTCAAGGATATGGTTTTTCTAGTAGTCATGTATGGATGTGAGAGTTGGACTGTGAAGAAGGCTGAGCACCAAATAATTGATGCTTTTGAACTGTGGTGCTGGAGAAGACTCTTGAGAGTCCCTTGGACTGCAAGGAGATCCAACCAGTCCATTCTGAAGGAGATCAACTCTGGGATTTCTTTGGAAGGAATGATGCTGAAGCTGAAACTCCAATACTTTGGCCACCTCATGCGAAGAGTTGACTCATTGGAAAAGACTTTGATGCTGGGAGGGATTGGGGGCAGGGGGAGAAAGGGACAATTGAAGATGAGATGGCTGGATGGCAATCACTGACTCGATGGAAGTGAGTCCGAGTGAACTCTGGGGGTTGGTGATGGACAGGGAGGCCTGATGTTCTGCGGTTCATGGGGTCACAAACAGTTGGACACGACTGAGAGACTGAACTGTACTGAACTGAATATTTCATTGTATGTATATACCACAGTTTGTTAATCCATGCATCTGCTGATGGACATCTGGGTTGTTTTAAAATTATTTTAAAGTGTACTTTATCTGAAATTATCACGCTCACTTGTGAATTTGCTTGTTTATCATTTGTATCCCTCTACCACTGGAATGCAAGTTCTGTGAGGTCAGGGACTTGCCCACTCATTACTCTTTCCCCAGTAAATCACTATTGAATAAATAATCGCCAAAGTTACATTCTGTCCAAGTTGGGGGATACATTGTCCATGGATTTCTTCTGTAGCCCATCATTTATACCCTTTCTTTTCCTGCTGGTACAATAAGGAAATGTCTCTCTCTGTAGAGCTTCAGCCTTCACTGCCAGAATATACCAACATTACTATTTCTAGATAATTTGTAATGTTTCCCAAACTTTTCTGATCATAAAATTCACCTGGTTGAATATGAAAAATACTCTTCTCCTCTGAATATTGATTCAGTAGGTTTGGAGCACCTAAGTCTACATTAGAATGCTTACGGCCATTGTCATGATCATGGAACATTCCAGGATATGCTTATGATCATGCACATGTGGGAACATTAGTTTACAGCAGCAATTTTCAACCACATTTTGCACAGAATTACATGAAGAGCTTTTAAAAAGTATCAATTCCTTGGTCCACACCCTAGATATTCTAATTCAATCTGGGGGAAAGACTGAGCACTGGGATTTAAAAACATCTTCCCAAGAGGTTGTAATGGACAGGCAAATTCAAGTACAGCTGGTTTAGAGCACTGGTTCTCAGCTTGTCTGTTCACTGGCATCACCCGGGGAAATTTTTTAAGTCCTGAGTATCCAAGGTCTCGACCCAAACAAGTTAAATCAGAAAACCTGGGAATGACATAAGTGACATTTTAAAAAAGTTTTTTAGAAAGCTTTTTACTTTTAAGTAATTGTAGATTTACACTAAAGTTGTGACAATGGTACAAAAGATCACCATATAGCCTTCACCCAGCTGTGTCTAATATTAACATCTTATATAATCACAGTATAATTATCAAGATCAGAAAATTAACACTGATAGAATATTTTAGCTAATCTGTCTTTTACAAATGTTACCAGCCTGGTTCAGAGGACTCTGCATTAGGTCATGAAAAGAAAGGTGAAATTCAGGCTTCCCTGGTGGCTCAGTGGTGAAGAATCCACCTGCCAGTGCAGGGGACATGGATGGGTTCAATCCCTGATCCAGGCAGATTCCACTAGCCCAGGGAGCAACTAAGCCTGTGCGCCACAAGCACTGAGTCTCAACCACCGATCCCACGTGCCACAGCCACTGAAGCCCATGCACCCTAGAGACTGTGCTCTGGAACAGGAGAAGCCGACGCAATGACAAGCCCACGCACCACAGCTAGAGAGCAGCCCCGGCCCACCACCCCTCGAGAAAGGTCTGTGCAGCAACAAAGACTACACAGCCAAAGATACACAGAAACAAGCCTTTAAAAGGTGAAACTCGCGTAACATAAAATCAACTATATGAAGCATGCCGGCCAAGCATTTCACAGAATGCCACTCAACTGGATCTGCCTGGTGTTTTCTCATGATTTGACTGGGTTATACCCTTTTCGGAAGCATACCACACAGGTGATACTGTAGCTCATCTTAATACATCATACCGGGTATACGGGCTATTAACAGGACTATGAATATGAGTACATTTAAAAACTCCCCAGGTGATTCCAATATGCACTCAAGTTTGAGACCCATTAACACAGAAGAGATCATAGCGTCTCCAGAATCTATGGTAAGTTGATAGATTCTGGGGTTTGAATATTACAGAGAGGAAAATAAGAAAAAACATTCTGGGATAATGAAAACTGACCATAGAATATAAATGGAAATATAAATATTGTAAATATGAATAACTGACACCTAGGCCTAAAATTTTTTACTGAGTATTCCCTACACATCAGGCATTGGGACACAAAAATATATAGGGCATAAACTTGGCCCTCAGGGAACTTAAGGTAATGGGGAAGAAAGTATTTTTATTATGAAACATCAAATGCTAATACAGAGGTATTATGATGGCTTTCTGGAAGTGATGTTACCTTAACTGAGTCTTAGAAGAAGAGGCAAAAGTTAAGTGAAGAAAAGTGAGGATAATAGCCTTTAGGCAAATGAGGAACATTATGAATAAAGAATTGCAGGCAAGAACACCAAATTACATAGGTCAGGGGTGGAGTGGACTATATACATTTTACCCTTTATATAGTATAATTTAAACATATATATATAGATATAAGAAAAGAAAATATATAAGAAAAATAAGATATATATGTATAAGAATATGAAGATATATATATATATATATAAGATATAAGAAAAATAAAATTAGAAAAATTGCAGCAGAACAAAATAGCATTACAAGTTTCACTTGGATTGTGTCTTTTAATATGTAAGACTTTAGGGTTATTTTCCTCTAAATAAGAATACATTTTTAATTATGCTTATAAACAGTTTTTCTCCCCTTGGGTTTAGAAACATTTTCTTTCCTAAGATGCCAGTAAATCTTTATAAAACACTAACTACACACCCAATATCCTGATTGGTGCCAAGAGACAATTAAGAGGAGAATACAATGGAGTCTTTGATACCCAGGTTGCTACCATTTATTTGGAGAGACAAGTTCAATGACCCACCACCCATGTCCACAGTCAGGTTTACAGAAACCATGTGGAACTAAAAAGACTGAGAACCCATCAATGTCACTACTGTTAAGAGACATGCAATATTCATACAATGAACTTTTAGCACATTTCAAATGAATTTCACATGTGAAAACCTAAGGTTAAATATAGTCTCTGTTATCTTCATGCCCTGGAAAAATCATATATTCTATTTTTCACAAATGCAAGAGTCACTGAATCCTCACTCAGGAAGATACAGAGAATAAACAGAGTTACAATGTACTTTTACTTTCTGGTCTTTCACAAATATATCTGGCCAATTAGCCCCTAAGTTGACAGAATGCTATTGGCTGAGTGGTAAAGAATCCACCTGCCAGTTCTGGAGACTTGGGTTTGGTCCCTGGGTCAGGAAGATCCCCTGGAAAAGGAAATGGCAACCGATTCCAGTATTCCCTCCAGGGAAATCCCAAGGACAAAGAAACTTGGTGGGTCACAGTGTATAGGATCACAAGAAGAATTTGACACAACTTGGCAGCTAAACAACATGTATCAAGAAGGCTTAATAGTGACTCTCTCTGAAGTCCCTATGGATTTTTAGGAGGCCTGAATACACTGAAATCAACTTTGATTTTTAAATGTAGCAACAGTTTAGGCCCAAAGTCCACATTTATACACTGCCTAAGAATAGGAAAAGAGCTGCCCAGAGTATATTCCTATGGAACTTGGGGGACATAATCAAAATGTATTTGCTTGATAAACAGAAATGGGACTTTTCAGAAGAGATTCATGAAAGAAAGCACCATGTGTTTCCTTATCTCAGTGTCAGCTCCTCTGGCATGGTTTAGTCATGCATTCTCCCTATAGACAAGCACCAAAAGGGGGCAGCTGAAAGTAAAGCTTCAGCATCTCTGATGATGTATAAAACCTCCCTGGTTTCTGAACACAAAGATTCCCCTAGTACAAATGCTTCCCCTAGAACAAAGAAATCCCTCTCCATCTCTAAGACACTGAACTCGGATGTGGCTTCAGCATTCTATTAATAAAGTTAGCTGTTATCAGAAACGCAGACAAGAACTCAAGTAGCTGATGGGCATTTCATTTTGGTCTCTAAGGGCCCCAAAGTGAAACTGATGCTAAGAAAAAAACTAAGTGAAAGTCTTATATTTTTGTACTTAAAAATACACTTAAAATGCACTCAAAAAATACAAAAACCATTTGTACCCAAATGTGTTTGAAGAGAAGAGGACTTTAGAGTGGTTTTCCTAGGGCTCATTTCTTTTCTTAATCATTATGCTTTCATTAAGTTTTGCCTAGTTCAACAAGAAATATTCCCTAATGGCAGCAGTTATTGAGTATGACATAGCTGGCTATTGGTTGGATACTATATTTAACTATTTCCTAAAATAAGTATAGTACTTTGGGATGAGTGAATTTTCTGGATAATTTACAAATGTATTTTAAAATGTAATTGCTCCTGATGGTAAACTACTTGAATTCTATTACTCCAATTAAAAGCCCAAGTAAACAAAGGTACAACAGAATGTGGCCACAGAGAAAGAAAAGCTTCATTTGGGGACTGGGAGAAGGTTTCACAGGAGAAGTGGCATTTGAATTAAGTTTGAGAGCATTAATAGGTGACTAACTTACCTGAGGGGTAAAAGAGAGGATCATTCTAGGATAAAGAAACAACTGAGTGTTTAAATGTAGCGACAGCTGTTTGCTGCTCTGCTTGGGCCATGTCACTTTCTTTGGCTTATCAGATATGGTAGACAGTTGGATTCCATTCATTCATTCATGGGTGAATGGATGAAGCTTCCTAAGTCTTTCTAACAAGAATATGGACTGCTGTCATGTTATATACATTCTGGCTTTGGTTATCTACAGAGGAACCCAAGTGTTTTGAGAGCTGTGACTACAGTAGCTTTCTGCACTGGAATTCTTTCCTTAGAGAGAGACTCAGAGACAAAGAGAGCAGTTTGAACCTCCCATATGAGCAGTGGCACCCAGGACTAACAGCACAGGTTTTCCAAGTCCCATTTCCTTAGCAGCGTTGTGACTTTTGGCAGATATTTAAGCAATTTAAGCCATGGTTTTCTCATTCATAGTACAGGAATAATGGCAACCTCACCCTCATTGTACAGTGTTGTTGTAAGAATTAAATTAGATATCTAGGGAAGTTTAGTAACATGCTGCTGCTGCTGCTAAGTCACTTCAGTCCTGTCTGACTCTGTGTGACACCATAGACGGCAGCCCACTAGGCTCCTCTGTCCTCAGGATTCTCCAGGCAAGAACACTGGGGTGGGTGGCCATTTCCTTCTCCAATGCATGAAAGTGAAAAGTGAAGTGAAGTCGCTCAGTCATGCCTGACTCTTAGTGACCCCATGGACTGCAGCCCATCAGGCTCCTCTGTCCATGGGATTTTCCAGGCAAGAGTACTGGAGTGGGGTGCCATTGGCTTCTCCTTAATAGCATGGTGCCAGGCAAATAGGAAGAATTCAGAACCACCAGTTATTTTTTTATTCAGGATGACCACACTAAACTCTGTTCTTCAAAACAAACAGCAGGAGTAACAGAACACAGGATCTCTCATGGAGACAGTGAACAGTTGACCCTTTTTCATTTATTTATATCTTCAGTGTTTATCTGAGTAATCATACCATTTGACAGACAGTAAACACTTTACCAGTTAATCTTAAAGGAACTCAATCCTGAATATTCACTGGATGCTGAAGCTGAAGCTCCAACACTTTGACCACTAGATGCAAAGGGCTGATTCATTAAAGTTATTTTTTTATTCAGGATGACCACACTAAACTCTGTTCTTCAAAACAAACAGCAGGAGTAACAGAACACAGGATCTCTCATGGAGACAGTGAACAGTTGACCCTTTTTCATTTATTTATATCTTCAGTGTTTATCTGAGTAATCATACCATTTGACAGACAGTAAACACTTTACCAGTTAATCTTAAAGGAACTCAATCCTGAATATTCACTGGATGCTGAAGCTGAAGCTCCAACACTTTGACCACTAGATGCAAAGGGCTGATTCATTAGAAAAGCCCTGATGCTGGGAAAGACTGAAGACAGGAGGAGAAGGGGACGACAGACGGTGAGATAGTTGGATGCATCACTGGCTCCATGGAGATGAGTTTGAGCAAGCTCTGGGAGTTGTTGATGGACAGGGAGGCCTGAGGTGCTGCAGACCGCGGGGTCACAAAAAGTCAGACGCGCCTGAGCGACTGAACTGAACTGAAACATTTTACAAACACGGCATTCATAAGAAAGAACCCTTAGGGTCACATGCAGAAAGAAACTCCAGAGTTTAAAAAAATTAAAACTTTCCCAATCATGCTCACACATGTTTCGTAACATTCATTTATTCACAAAGTTAGCAAATATTCATTGAGTATTTCCTATGCGTCCAGCCCTGAGCAAAGTGCAAGGGAGATGATGAACCAAACAGCCTTGACTCCTGACTTTCTGAGGATTATGGTCTAGAGAAGGATGAAAGTCACTCCAAAACTTCTGATGGGTTTTATAGTAGAAAAATCCAGCATGCCCCGGGGTTCTGCAGTCTAGTCCATGACATCACCCCACTTCGTGGGTTCCATGCTGCGGCTCCAGTTTCCAGAGGAGACGGATGCCCGTGGCTGAGTTTACATCGCGGCTGCATTGTTTTTCCAGGGATGGCACCTTTGAGGCAGGTGTGTTCTCTAGCAGCACCCGTGACTGAGGCAGGTGTTTCTTCACTGTTGCTTTAATATATTCACGAATGTGCTGGGGTTATTTTTATGTTGTGATTCTAGCGAGGGGGAAGGATTCCGTGATTGGATGTTTAGACAAGTAGTTCTTTTTTTGCAGCTGGTTTTCGGCTGCCAGAAAATGGTGCATCTTAAAAAACATTCACAGACTACATCACCTCTGAATCCCCAAATATTTTGAGAACTCTAAAAATCACGTCCAACTCTCTCCATATTAATAGAAGATGACAAAGCAATAGGCAGTACACATCCCACAAATATATTCAGCTCTCTTTTACACGCAGCAATTTCCTGAACACTACTTCAAGGCCCCAAATACCCAGTACACTAATAAATTAAAACCCCTTAGCTGGTTATCAATTCATTGTTGAGACCACAGTGTATATTACTTTTTATTTCACCATTCTTTGCTGGTTTGCAAGGAAAGTATTATTTGTTCATGTTTCTCATTCAGTTTTTTATAAAAAATTTTATTGTGGTAAACACTTAACAGGGCATCTACCCTCTTAACAAAACTTCAAGTGCACTATATAGTACTGTTACCTACAGGCACATTTTTTATAGTTATTTCCTCCACAGTCTTGTAATTTTCCTGCTCTCTCTTTTTTATATGAGAGAGTAGAAGATGTTTAGCCATAAAGCAGGAGAGAGACAAAGGTGAAATTAAAATGCAAAGTTGCTGGTCAGTCCCTGCTTGTGTCCACTTGTGTAGCCAGAGGAACATGACGGCTTGGTGGGAGAAGCAGGGGACCAGGAGCCTGGAAACAAGATAAGCAGCCACTTAATCTGGGGTGAGTCCCGTGAGTTCTCTGACTCAGGTTTGCTTATGGCAAAATGAGTGAGTCAAATCACAGAACTGCTAAGATATAAAAATGAATGATTCATATCACTTCATATCCACTAGGATGTCTATTCAAAAAAAAAACAACAGATGAAAACAAGTGTTGGCAGACCACACAGAGAAATTAGAACTCATGTGCACTGGTGGTAGGAATATAAGACTGTATGAAAGTGAAGTCGCTCAGTCGTGTCCGACTCTTGGCGACCCCGTGGACTGTAGCCCACCAGTCTCCTCCACCCATGAGATTCTCTACGCAAGATTACTGGAGCGTGTTGCCATTTCCTTCTCCAGGGGATCTTCCCAACCCAGGATCAAACCCAGATCTCCCACATTGCAGGCAGACGCTTTAACCTCTGAGCCACCAGGGAAGCCCCATAAGACTGTATGAGTGAAGTTGAGTGAAGTTGCTCAGTCATGCCATTTCCTTCTCCAGGGGATCTTCCCGACCCAGGGATCAAACCCAGGTCTCCTGCATTCCAGGCAGACGCTTTAACCTCTGAGCCACCAGGGAAGTTATATAAGACTGTATACTTGCTATGAAAAAACAGTATGGTGTTTCCTCAAAAAATTAAAAATAGAATTATCATATGACCCAGCAAGTTCACTGCTGAGTACATACTTAAAAGAACTGAAGACAGGAACAAAGACAGTTGTACATATGTGATTATAGCAGCATTATTCCCAATAGCTAAAAGGTGGAAGCAACCCACTGTCCATCGATGGATGAATGGATGAACAAAAAGCGGTAAATGCATACACTAAAATATTATTCAGTCCTAAAAAGGAAGGAGATTGTGACAAATTTTGCAGCACGGCTAAACCTTGAAGATGTTACGCTAAATGAAGTAAGCCAGTCACAGAAAGTACTTACATGAGGCACCTAGAGTTGTCAAATTCAGAGACAGAAAATCGAATGAATGATGGCTGTTAGGCGCTGGGGCAAGCTGGGAACAGGGAGTTATTGTTTAATTAGTGCAGAGTTATAGTTTTTCAATATGCAAAGTGTTCTGGAGATGAATGGGGTGATGGTAGCACACTCTAGGATGTACTTAATGTCACTGACTTGTACACTTAAAAATGATTAAAATGGCAATTTTTTTGTTATGTGTATTTTACCACAATTTTTTTTTAAAATAAGTATGCTTTACAACCACTGTGTGAAAGCCTGGGAATGCAATGCTAAAAGTCTCAAAGAGGGAACTGTTTAACAAGGAAGAGTGCTAAGTAAATAGACGTTCACAATAAAAGCTAAGCCTGTCCTGCTGTGGAAATATGTAAGAGGGGGGTTACCAGAAACAGCAGAAAGCAGAAGAGAAATGGTTTTGCTAAGTCAGGGGTGAGTGTTCAGTGCACTGGTAAAGACGTGCACAGGCCTTTGGGTAGAAGGATAACCCAAAAATGACACAAAAGACTCAATACCTATCCTGCTGAAATGTAAAGTGTGATGGATTTAACTCTTTTCTGTCACATAAACAACGTATTAGCATCGTTCAATAAAATTTCCTTCCTGTACCTCCTGCTTTGTGATGCTACCTTTCAAAACTAAATTTTTAATGTAAATTAAGTTAGTGTGGGGCCATTTACCCTGTTCCTACTGGCCTGTTTGTTAGATAAATATGTTGGTGTACCACTGTCTCGATTATTATAGGTTTAAGGGACGCCTTAGTATCTGGCAGGACACCATCATTTTCATTCCTTTCTGTTTACAAGGTCCATACATTTCTTGCTTGCATTTTCCGCGGGTTTTTGCTGCCCACCACAAAAGGAACCTCGAAACTGCATTTCCTACCTTGTTCCTGATGGTTATCAATTTTTGTATAAATACATTGTTTTGCTAGTTAAATGAAGCCTTTTGTTCAAATAACTTCTCAGTTGAATGTCTTGATTTTATCAGGTAAACAAATTATCAAAAATATGAATTTTTCCTCCCTTGTAGTAGCTGTTTCTAATTCTATTTTGTAGTATACTGAATTGTCTAGACGAGTACTTCTCAACCAGAGAGGACTTAGTTCCCAGGGAACATCTGACAGTGTCTGGTGACATGTTTGGTTGTCTCATTGGGGGTTGTATTACCAGTTTCTAGTGAGTAGAGGCTAGGGGTGCTGGAAATCAGATTTTCCCTCCATTATTTTTATTTGCAGGGGAATACAGAACACTTTTACATTCTTTCATGCTAGTCAAAAAGACTAACACCCCAGGAAGAGCAGCTTTCTTTTGCCAGAGGCTCCTTCTACCAATAAATGTATCAACATGTGCTTAACTGCTCTCACCAACTGAAAAAAGTCAGATACATCTGAAGGAACACTTCCATCATGGAGTTACCTTCTAGAACAGGATATAACTGAAAATATCAAAATAGGTTCCTGCTGTCTTCACCTTTTAATGTGATCAGATTTGCTAACAAAAGTGCTCAGAAAAGGCAGCAAAGGAAAGTTGATTTTGCCAATATTGTTGGTTGCTGGGTAACATCCTTATTACACATATCTGTCTCCCATTGGATATACACTTTGACAATCTTGTAAATGGAAGTAAAAAAATTGTCCTCTCTGCAATTAAGAGTCAGGATAAGAAAGGATATGTAAGCATTCAGAATGGTAACTCACTCAACATTACTCAGGCTAGCCCTTACAAGATAATTACACAATTCCATCTAAGACTTATATGAACTGACCAGTGTTCTCTTTATTATAGAGATAGCAATACAGCCCCATCCCTGACCTTTTAGATACAATGACCCAAGGGGCTTGAAGACTAAAAACTAGATTTTTCTATATTCTCCTGTTAGTAAGCTTTCCATTTAGATTCCATCCACGAGAAGTATTCATAAAGGCTTGAAAAGGAGAAGATAAGAAGACTTGACTTTTCTTCCTTAGTGGCAGAGGTAGATTTATGGGTGGATGACAATGTGAGGTTTCCAGAGGTTTTGCCCATGTTTCCAAAACCATTTCAGGGCTGCAGATAGCTGAGAGTTTGCTTCTTGTCAAATTGGCACTTCCAGGTTTTATTCAAAATCAGAAAGAGTTCTCTCTGACCTTCACTCCCAACCTTTTCCATAGGCTTTGTAGGCAGTCCTATCTTCTTCAAATACCTAGAATGGTCTTTGTTTTCCTAAGCAAACCTCAGCCAGTACTGTGCAGTATCAGCTGACCAGTGAGTATCCACAGGGAGACATGTACCTACTTATGTCTGAAGAAATCAAATCATCTGTCTAAGAAAGGCAGAAGCTTTTCATACATTTTTAAAGAAATTGTTTACGGCTAACAATTACATAATTTCTTTTTTTTTTGTCTTTTGTTTCAAGTATATATAATGTTCAATATCTTCTCTTATGGGAATCAATCAATCTCTGACCCACATGTGGGTCCTCAAAAAAGAAATAATCAACATAACCCTGAAGAAAGACAAACTGACTGTATCTCAGGTGGGATGTTAAAAAAAAGGGGGGATATAAAAACAAATGAATGACCATATGAACGGGATAGGATGACAGCTTAAACGAATTACATCAAATTAATTTCCAGGTAGGGCGCTTGACCCATAAGCCACTGGACAAGTTCTGTGAATGGTAAGTGCATGCTCATTAGACTGCATCCTTCTCCCTTCCCCCATCGTGCTCTGAAGAATCCTCCAATGTCTATATTTAGAGCCAATCACTGAGGACATTGCCAAATAGCACAGACACGTAGGAAGCCTCTTCTTTATGCTTATGGTAAAAGAAGCTGCAAATTTCTGCAAGGGTAGCACATTCACCATCAGAGTCATAAAAATGAGACTTTAGATTTGTGAGTCTTAAGTCAAAAGCTAGCAGACTTAGCAGCCATATGTGAAATCAATTACAGGGAGAAAAGAATTCACCATCCCATATCTTCAACACTTATGGGAAGGCTGTTGACATAACCTGTTTTCACTTATGAAAAAGAGCACAAACCAGAGCTTGATGGTTTGCTAAAAAAAAAAGGGCACATTCTCTGAGATACCAGAGGTAAGTTACACAAAGTTCCATTAATTTTTTTCTCATGACCTTCGACTTGAAGCAGTGTGAAATTTAGTTTTTTATAGTGCTATTACTTTCTGGCTATTGCTAACAGCATGATTATATTGGAAACATTTGTTTAAACTGAATCTATTTATATGCAGTAATGTTACCACAGTTATACTGAAGGGAATGAAAAAAAAAAAAACTTTTACAGTCTAACTCACAGTGGAAATTTACTAAGACAAAATAATTTTATGATTGTATATGTGTGAATATATGAATATGTATCATTTTCTCAATAAACTTTGGCAGAACTATAGATTGGGAAGAAGAAATAAGCTGTTTTTGTGATCTTTTAAAGTTCTGAACACGAATTACATGTTTGGGAAGCTTTGTCTCCAAAACTTCCCAGAATTGCTTTAGGAAGATTAACATGAACTTATCTTAGGGAGGGGGAGGGGAGTATATATTTCCCCCATCAGGTGATCCACCTGTTCACTAAACGTTTGTTTTAGCCAACTTATAGTTGCTGGTTTTCTTGTGAACTTATTTCACTAGGATTTCAGGCTGGGTAATTTTCATAGTAATCGCCAAATATAATCTTAGCTGCTAAACAGTCTCTCTCAAGCTAAAGACTTCTCTCCATATGGCTTAAAAAGATCCCCTGTGTACTTATTAAAATGGTGAAATAATTTTGCTGTGTTTGTAAAAGAGAAGATTGTTTTATTTATTGAAGGAATTAACAGAATATAGGTTATTGCTTTTGTACAGGACAGATCAAACCCTTGGTTTATTGGTTACTAACTGTGGGGGTCTCAGGCAAGCTGCTTAACCTATCTGAGCCTTAACTTGCTTATTGGCTAAATGGAGATAAAAAATACACAGCTCATAGTATATGCTCAAGATAATACAGAATGGTACATGTAAGAGCCAAGAGGCAATACAATAATAAGCACTAGGCCTAGATAAAATGTTGGAACCTTAGTTCCACTTTGCGTTATGTGTCTCTTCTCTGCACCTTTGAGATCTATTCATTCCCAAGGATCCCTCTTAGACGGCTCTCTATTTCAAGCACTCAGTGTTAGTTCCTGCCCTGCTTCTCTAACTCCCTGAAATTAAGCATCTCCATAGCTCATCACACCTCAGGAAACCACCAATCTGCTAAATTCAGTTTTATCAAAGTGCTCATAGCAAAAATCAAAAGTATCCCCTTTTCTTCTTCACACGTGGATAAGTGATTCCCCAGAAAAAGTTTTCTCTTTATTGTATAACTTGTGGGTGATTTTCATTGTGAGGGGGCTTTGGAATCAAACCAAAACAGAAAATATTGGGGCACAGATAAAGCTTTATGATAGCCCTCTAATCACGCAGCTTGCCTTGGCAACAATGAGTGAACCTTGGTTTCTTCATTTTTTTCCCACTCTATCTCCCTTGGTAGGGATTAATGTGAAGAAAATGGTGACATGAACTTGTATTTCCTGTAGGAAATCAAGGACAGCATATACTATGTGTGAGTTTCTGCTTGTTTTAGGGGCACAAGGATTGAGAATCAATGATTTGTGCTGCATCCCAGGAGCACTATTGTACCAATTTGCTTCACACCAACATAATCATCATTCATTGATCCTCTACTTACTGTATGTGTGATATATTTCTGTTTTAAAAACTGAATTATCACACTCTTGTGAGTGACTATTAAAGAGTACTTGTTAAATACTTATTGTATTTCATTGGAAATTACTAATTAAAAAAAATACATTCTCTACATTTAATCCTTAGAAGGTCAGCCTATTGATGCACAGAACATCTTTTTAGAGATGTAGAAACAGAGGTTCAGAGAAATTAAGCACATAGTATTAATAAGTAGTAGAGACGAGATGTAAATCAGATTATGTTTGGCTTTTAGCCAAGGCTTTTCCCCTCTTCTCACTGCCTCTTACTGAGGGAACTTCCTAATTGAGGGCAGTAATGCTTAAGAAGTAAAAGAAAAGGAAATCATTCAGAAGTCTATTAAAATGCAAACAAGATTTGACTGTGGCATTGCATACTACAAAAAAAGGAACAGTATATACATTATCATCATTTTAAGCAAAAATAAAATATGAAGTTATTATTGAAAAAATAGATTAACTATTGGGCAGAGTTCTCTTAGAATCCCTTCCTTTTGCAGTCATAATTTTATATAGTCCTTGTTATTGTTGCTGTTCAGTCACTCAACTGTGTCTAACTCTTTGCAATCCTATAGACTGCAACATGCTAGGCCTCCCTGTCCCTTACCATCTCCCAGATTTTGCCCACGTTCACATTCATTGCACCAGCGATGCCATCCAGCCATCTCATCTTCTGACGCCCTCTTCTCCTTCTGCCCTCAATCTTTTCCAGCTTCAGAGACTTTTCCAGGGAGTCATTTGTTTGCATCAGATGACCAAAATGCTGGAGCTTCAGCTTCAACATCAGTCCTTCCAGTGAATATTCAGGGTTGATCTCCCTTAAGATTGACAGGTTTGATACCCTTGCTGTCTAAGGGACTTTCAAGAGTCTTCTCCAGCACCACAGTTCAAATGCATCAACTCTCTGCCATTCTGCTTTCTTTAGGGTCCAGCTCTCACAACCGTACGTAACCAGTGGGAAGACCATATAGTTCTTATATTAAGCTAAAAAGTTGTAGCGGAACTTCTGCCCACTGGTTTTAGAGCTACCTTGGGGACTATGTAAATGATGACCGATCCTTAGGGCAGAAAACAGCTACAAGGTTTCCCTGAGATGCTGATCACTCAAGATCATGTTCTCTTTTTAGCTTGCAATCTCACACTGCTGCCAACCTACTTCTAAAACTAAAATCCATGCATCTCTCTCTTTTTTTTTTTATCCAAATTGTTGTTAAATCAGGTTTTCTGAAATGTACAACTGACTTTTTCAAGCAGAGAAAAGTTGACATTTAATAAGTTAATTCTTGTTCATAAGTTTATTAAATGTTAACTTTTCAACCTGGGTCAATCATTTATAGTGAACTTATCTTGTCATATTTTGATCTCAGTCAGCATTATGGCAATTTACAGCTTTTCTGTATAGGTGAAGACAATGGGGAAATGTGAATGAGACAAAGTCCTAAATTCAGGCCTTGTGACTCAGTACTAGAAAACCATTCTCCAAGCTGACTTTTCATTACTGCTGCTGCTAAGTCACTTCAGTTGTGTCCAACTCTGTGCGACCCCATAGACAGCAGCCCACCAGGCTCCCCTGTCCCTGGGATTCTCCAGGCAAGAACACTAGAGTGGGTTGCCATTTCCTTCTCCAACGCGTGAAACTGAAATGCGAAAGGGAAGTCGCTCAGTCGTGTCCAACCCTTAGCATGGACTGCAGCCCACCAGGCTCCTCCATCCATGGGATTTTCCAGGCAAGAGTACTGGAGTGGGGTGCCATTGTTACCCTCAAATCTATCCTCAGAATTGCATCAAGCTTAGTTCCCTCTTTGTTTAACTGACCATCACAAGGAATCTGTCAGACAGTTCTGCTGAAATCAAGATATTTTCTCTAAGACATGTCCCTAATCCTTAAATCTATTTAAAAAGAAAAGGTTTGACATGAGTCATTCCTGAAGAACGCACATCCAATTCCATTTCAGACATTTGAAATTTACTTACTGTTTTTTAGCAGTATGTTGAATGAAGTAGTTTTGATTCCTATCAAAAAATTATTATAATTTTATCACTTCACAATTTACTAGCACATGAAAACACACAAATGACGGAAGCTGAGTTTGAATCTACACACACATACACTCCGTAACAAATCCTAAGATGAATCATACAATGAGTGTTCAAACACTGCCAGTGTTTTGCTTTCATTGAGAAAATATGAAAAGGGCAGGTTTAGTGCTTCAGTGGGAAAAATGCATTAATTATAGAGTGCTATTTCTAATACACACATGAGAAATAATATTACATGAGCAAGACAGTGCATAATTGTGCTGATCACCTATTTATTATTATTCCCTAGGAATCTAAAATGATTCCTTGAGTTTTATCAGTTATCATAACAATGAGTTACAGTTATACAGGACTTTACAGTTTATACAGAGCTCATTATAGAAGCAAGATCTCATATGGTAAATCAGTTAACAACTTATTTAGGACTCTTTGGAGAAAGTGAAATTTATTGGAAAGAAGATAGGTGTTTTGGAGTCCGATGTAGATTTAAATCTTTGTTCTACTCTTTATGAGGTGGATAACCTTGGGAAAACCATGAACCTCACATAAATGTATACATATAAGACCAAAAAAACCCCCTACTATTACAAGATTTTTATAATGATTAAATGGAATGATAATGCACAGCATCCAGCAAAGATATGTGCTCAGAACTATTGGGGTTTTTCTTTTTCTTCCCTGCTTTGAAGAATCTGGCTCCACGTATATTTTTGCATGCTTAACTTTAACTATGTTTATTACACTCAAAATACCCATTGTCTATGCTATTCAGAATTGCTGAACTTGTCAGAACTACCTGGGGTCATGAAACCAAAACAAACAACATAGCCATTGAGAAATTATATCCTTTCTATAAAGGATGTAATTATTATAAAGGGTGCTCCTTTTAACACAGCAAAACAATTACACTAAATAAAAGGAGTTTAAGAGACTTCAAAAGACAAATTGTGATGAACGGTCCTAATCATGAACAGCAAACAATCAGATCCAGCCTGAAACCTGCACACTTTCATAAAAGAACCAGCTTAGTTTCTGAACAACCAAATTTAATGAAAGAATACTAAAAATGGCAGAAAGGACTGGTACAAGTAATGGAAGATGTTTTTAACAGACAAATGTTATTGTGACCTATATTTATATACATGTTATACCAAAAATCAATGCTCAAAATAATTCCATCTGGATAGAACACTAATGAAATGCAGTTAAAGATATTAGAATCCAAGGCTGAGAGGCTCAAAGGGGTTTTCTTGATGAGGAGGATATCAAATTCCCCAGTTTCTCAAGTAGGAGTTACAATTCCAGGAGGATAAGTGACCCAGCTCCAAGACCACACATTTGATTTAGGAATAAATGTGGGAACAGTTTCAAAGCCATCTGATTTTTGAGTCCCCTCTTCCCACTGTTAGTGATTATCTGTCTGACCCTAATGTCAGGCATGGGTTTATCCCGTGGGTCAGTCAACTGTACTATTTCTGCCAATTCAGGACAAGGAACTTCGTCTTTCCATCATTTTCCACAGGAAATCCTATCACAGACAAAAATGTCTTGATTCGTGTAAACTTTGCTGAAAGTTCAGGAGTCGTGGGAAGGGGATGGGAGGAGGGAGCATTGGAAGGCCCGGTATTAGCAAAGAAAACTGACATCTGGGTTAAAGGATGGCTGAATAAATAAAGAGCTCTGGAGACAGACAGAGATTTATCTCCCTGGAGCTCCGTATTTATATTTCAAAGGAGGCTAAAACTCTGAGCTATTTCGTTTGTTTTGCCAAGGGTTATAAAAATTTAGGGACCACAGAAGATTCCTTTATATCAGGAACAAAGATTTCTCTCCCTTTTCCAGAGAGGGGCAGGGTAGCTGTCTAGCTCCTGTATAAACGTCCAGACTGATCATGCCAGGCTTCCTGCTGTTCAAACCCCTGTAAACAGAGTTGACACTGGCCTTCCTTGAGCTGCTTCAGGGCTGGAGGGAAGGGGGATCAGTACTGCTAATGCTGTAGGTAATCTTAAGTCTGATGCAGAAGCTTCGTGCTTGCTTTCAGGGCACAATTGGTACTACAGACATTAAATATATCAATCATGTATCTTCCCTAAGCTAAGAATACTTATTACTGATTATTACTGATCAGTTATGACTTCCCCATTGACCTCTTTCTATTTTCATTCTCCTTTTTTTTAATGAGACAGCCACTATTTGTTAAGAATTTACTAGCTAGATTCAATACTAAGAGCTTCATATTGCTATTGTTCAGTTGCTTAGCTGTGTCCAACTCTTTGTGACCCTGTGGACTGCAGCACAACAGGATTCTAGTGTCAGAAGCCACATCATTTCTCCCGCTCTGCACTGAGCTACATGACAGTGTTCCAGATAAAACCCCTGACTAATCAAATGCAGAAACTGCTAACATGTTTCAAATGCTCTGATCTCAACAAAGCAATTTTATCTATTACTACCTTAGGGAAATTTATGTATCTGATAGTATGAAAACTATGTGTGTGTATGTGTGAATGTATCTACATTCTTATTCTTACTCAGAAATTTTCTAGTATGATAGGTGTCAAGGGCTTGGAGTCAAGTGGTTTGATCCAAGAAAGGAACAAATGTCTTAATGCTAAATTTTTAATCCAGGATGATAAGTTGGGTCCAAATTCTGAAACATAGTTTATATGTGCTGCCAAGTGGAGAAGCCTTCAGGCTCCTCAGCCTCGCTAGTCACAGAGCAGCAGCACCTGCAGTGTTGTTATAAATGCAAAAGGTGGGCCCAAACCCAGGCCTACTGAGTCAGCACCTGCATTTAAGGTTCTGCAATGTATATTAAAACTTACGAAGGGATTCCTTAGAACAGTCTTAAGGCTTTTAAGCTTTCCTTTTGGAACCTCCTACACTGTTGGTGGGCATGTAAGTTGGTACAGCCACTCAGAGAACCATCTCCCCCCAAAAAAGAACTGCAAAAAGGCAAAATGGTTGTTTGAGGAGGCCTCACAAATAGCTGAGAAAAGAAGAGAAGCTAAAGGCAAAGGAGAAAAGGAAAGATATACCCATCTGAATGCAGAGTTCCAAAGAATAGCAAGGAGAGATAAGAAAGCCCTCCTTAGAGATCAATGCAAAGAAATAAAGGAAAATAATAGAATGGGAAAGACTAGAGATCCCTTGAAGAATATTAGCCATACCAAGGGAACATTTCATGCAAAGGTGGGCACAATAAAGGACAGAAATGATATAGACCTAACAGAAGCAGAAGATATTAAGAGGGGGAAAGAACACACAGAAGAACTATATAAAAAAGATCTTCATGAACCAGATAACCACAATGGTGTGATTACCCACTAGAGCCAGACATCCTGGAATGCAAAGTCAGGAGAAACATCGCTATGAACAAAGCTAGTGGAGGTGATGGAATTCCAGTTGAGCTTTTTCAAATTCTAAAAGATGATGCTGAAAAGTGCTGCACTCAGTATGTCAGCAAATATGGAAAACTCAGCAGTGGCCACAGGACTGGAAAAGGTCAGTTTTCATTTTAATCCCAAAGAAAGGCAATGCCTTAGAATGTTCAAACTATCACACAATTGCATTTATCTCACAGGCTAGCAAAGTAATGCTCAAAATTCTCCAAGCCAGATTTCAACAGTATGTGAACTATAAACTTCCAGGTGTTCAAGCTGGATTTAGAAAAGACAAAGGAATCAGAGATCAAATTGCCAACATCTGTTGGATCATCAAAAAGCAAGAGTGTTCCAGAAAAACATCTACTTTTACTTTATTGACTACACCAAAGCCTTTGACTGTGTGGATCACAACATACTGAGGAAAATTCTGAAAGAGATGGGAATACCAGACCACCTGACCTGCCTCCTGAGAAATCTGTATGCAGGTCAGGAAGCAACAGTTAGAACTGGACATGGAACAACAGCCTGGCTCCAAATTGGGAAAGGAGTACGTCAGGGCTGTATACTGTCACCCCGCTTAACATCTATGCAGAGTACATCATGAGAAACACTGGCTGGAAGAAGCACAAGCTGGAATCAAGATTGCTGGGAGAAATATCAATAACCTCAGATATGAGATGACACCAGCCTTATGACAGAAAGTAAAGAGGAACTCAAAAGCCTTTTGATGAAAGTGAAAGAGGAGAGTGAAAAAGTTGGCTTAAAACTCAATATTCAGAAAACTAAGATCATGGCATCTGGTCCCATCCCTTCATGGCAAATAGATGGGGAAACAGTGGAAACAGTGAGAGACTTTATTTTGGGGGGCTCCAAAATCACTACAGACAGTAACTGCAGCCATGAAATCGAAAGAGGCCTGCTCTTTGAAAGAAAAGCTATGACTAACCTAAACAGTTTATTAAAAAGCAGAGACATTACTTTGCCAGCAAAGGTCTGTCTAGTCAAAGCCGTGGTTTTTCTAGTAGTCATGTATGGACACGAGAGTTGGACTATAAAGAAAGCTGAGCACTGAAGAATTGATGCTTTTGAACTGTGGTGTTAGAGAAAACTCTTGAGAGTCCTTGTCCTTTGCACTGCAAGGAGATCATACCAGTCTACCCTAAAGGAAATCAATTCTGAGTATTAATTGGAAGGACTGATGCTGAGGCTGAAACTCCAATACTCTGGCCACCTGATGTGAAGAACTGACTCATTTGACAAGATCTTGATGCTGAGAAAGAAGGTGGGAGGAGACAGGGACGACAGAGAATGAGATGGTTGGATGGCATCACTGACTTGATGGACATGAGTTGGGGTAAGCTCCAGAAGTTGGTGATGGACAAGGAAGCTTGGTGTGCTGCAGTACACGGGGCTGCAAAGAGTTGGAATTGACTGAGTGACTGAACTGAACTGATCTTGGAGAACAGCACTGAGGTTCCTTAAAAACTAAAAATAGAGTTACCATGCATGTGTACCAGCTAAGTCGCTTCAGTCGTGTCCGAGTCTTCTTGACCCTATGGACTGCAGCCTGCCAGGCTGCAATTCTTACCTGGGATTCTCCAGGTAAGAATACTGAAGCAGGTTACCATGCCCTCCTCCAGGGAATCTTCCTGACCCAGGAATCCAACCCTTGTCTCTTATGTCTCCTGCACTGGCAGGCAGGCTCTTTACCACCAGTGTCACCGGGGAAGCCCTAGAGTTGTCATATGATCTTGCAATCCCACTCCTAAGCATATATCCAGAGAAAAACACAATCCAATGGGATTATACGCATGCCAATGTTCATTGCAGCACTGTTTCCAACAGCCAGGACATGGAAGCAACCTAAATGTCCATCAACAGAGGAATGGATAAAGATGTGGTACATATATACCAATGAATATTAGCCACTAAAAAGAATGAAATAATGCCATTTGCAACAACATGGATGGGCCTAGAGAGTGTTACACTGAATGAAATAAGTCATATAGAGAAGAAGAAATATCAAATGACATCCCTTATATGTGGACTCTAAAAAGAAATAATACAAATGAACTTCGTTACAAAACAGAAAGAAACTCAGACTTCAAAAATGAACTTATGGTTGCAGGGGGAAGGAATAATTAGGGAGTTTGGGCCATGTACACACTGCTATATTCAAAATGGATAACCAACAAGGACCTACTGCGTAGAACAGGGAACTCTACTCAATGTTATGTGCCAGTCTGGATGGGAGGGGTTTGGGGGGAGAATGGACACACATATGTATGTACGTGTGTGTGTGTGTGTGTGTGTGTGTATGTGTGTGGCTGAGTCTCTTTACCTTCACCTGAAACTAGCACAACAGTGTTAATCAGCTATACTCCAATACAAAATAAAATGTTTAAAGTCTGAAAAGAAATAAAGTAATATAGATTTTTAAAAAAATCAAGCTGTCCTTCTGAGTTCTGCTGATAAAAAGACCAAGCGTTTCCCCCACTCAGGTGGTGTATCACTGAAGTGCCTTGAGACCCTGAGTCATTTGCTGTCTGCTGCTTATCCTGAAGTTTTCTACAAGTCCCAAAATAAAGTAGGAGAAAGTTCTCAGACTGTGTGATGTGGCATGACTCTGCAATAAATAGGGTGTTTAAACAGAATGAATCACAAGTGTGATTTATACTAAGAGGACAGGCTCATAATACTAATTCAATACTGGAAGGAGAGATGTTTTCAGATGCATTGACTTTCCTCTAAATCAGATAAAAACCATTTGCTTTTAATATCAAAAGGTTTCTGATGTGATACTTAAGACAACAATGCTAGTTCATCTCATTTTTTTTTGACAGGTTTTATTACTTCAATGGACTTAAATCACAGGTGATGACCACAGAAGGGAACTGAAGAGAAGTTACTGCTGCCTCCTTCTTTGAAAAAACTGACTTATCGGAAAAGACCCTGACGTTGGGAAAGTTTGAAGGCAAAAGGAGAAGGGAGTGCAGAGGATGAGATGGTTAGATGGCATCACTGACTCAATGGACGTGAATTTGAGCAAGGTCTGGGAGACTGTGCAGGGCAGAGGAGCCTGGCAAGCTATAGTCCATGGGGTCCCAAAAAGTCAAAGATGACTTAGCAACTGAAGAACAGCAATTTTTCTTTATCAATTTATTCACTCCTCTTAAGAAACTCCTCTATTCTTGCAGGCTTATTGGAGTGACATCTTCATCCTAAACCTACCTCCTGAGCTCCAGAATCGCAGATCCAACCGCCTATCTCCCAGGTACCTCAAAGCTCAATGGCCGCACCACTGAACCAATCTCCCATTTTAGAAGTGACCCCTTGAGCGTTTCCCATCTTGGCAAATGCCAAACTGGTACACCTAGACCAGTGTAGGTGACCAAATCAGAGACTCAACAGTTATCCCAGAAGACTCACACAAATCATTGTCTTTTTTTTTCATTTTATCCACTGAATTCCTCACCCAATATTTGCTTTTGTTGACTTCCTCAGATTTAGCTTTTCTCATGTACTTGCATTTTAGTTTCAGACTGCTTCCTTGGTAAAGAATCTGCCTGAAATACAGGAAAACCCAGGTTCAGCCCCTGAGTTGGGAAGATCCCGTGGAGAAGGAAATGGCAGCCCATTCCTAGTATTCTTGCCTGGAGAATCCCAAGGACAGAGAAGATACAGTTCAGGGGATTGCCAACAGTCGGACATGACTAAGTGATTAACTCTTTCAACATTTCCGCCTTGTGAGGGAGCTTTCGAGTGTCACACGTTTCTCTCTTTCCAGGAGGTTCACTCTCCTCCAGCCATTTCAGCTCTCGCTCTACTTGCCCCTAGATCTCCATTCCAGAACAAGATATGAGATTGGTGGCTCAGGCTGCATGCTGCCAGTGGGGGAGAAACAGATTCTGATATCTAGGTCCAGTCTCCAAGCCTTTCTCTGCTTCCTCTGGCCTCTGAAGCTTAAGCCATAACCTGGGGTGGGCTGTAATCAGAGATCTTTCCTTCCTTCTTTTATGGTTGGGAATCCCTTGTGTATGCTAGCTCAGTCGACTGGAGTGGGTTGCCATTTCCTCCTCCAGGGGATCTTCCCAACCCAGGGATCATACCCAAGTGTCCTGTGTCTCCTGCATCAGCAGGAGGATTCCTTACCACTGAGCCACCTACGAGTCCCTGCTCAGGTGCTATATTTGGAGAAGTAAATGGGACTCTGTTCTCCTAGTGTCTTTTTTGTTTTAAAGAAAATTTTCTATTTGGGAACAGTTTCTACATTTACCAAAAAATTGCTAAAATAACACAGAGTTCTCATATACCCACACCCAGTTTCCCCTATTATTAACCTCTTATATTAATTACCTTTGTTATAATTAATGAACACATTATTATGAACTACAGTCCATGCTTTATCCATATTTCCTGACATTTTACCTAAAGTCTCTTTTCTATTCCAGGATCCCATCCAGGACATCACTTTACATTTAGGTGTCATGTCCTCTTAAGCTGTGCTTGACTGTGACAGCTCCTGGGGTTCTTCTAATCCCCGCCACCCTGCTAGAGCTGAGGTCTTGGTTGCCCCTGATTATTTCTAGACCAGAATCCAAAGGCCCTTGCGTTCCATGCTCCTTTATTTCTATGTGTTTTTACTCCTTTTCTGGCCCACAGAGATAGCTGCTTAGTTACCTAAAGTCTCTTTTCTATTCTAGGATCCCATCCAGGACATCACTTTACATTTAGGTGTCATGTCCTCTTAAGCTGTGCTTGACTGTGACAGCTCCTGGGGTTCTTCTAATCCCAACCACCCTGCTAGAGCTGAGGTCTTGGTTGCCCCTGATTATTTCTGGACCAGAATCCAAAGGCCCTTGCGTTCCATGCTCCTTTATTTCTATGTGTTTTTACTCCTTTTCTGGCCCACAGAGATACCTGCTTAGTTTAGTAAATAAGACATATCTTAATTGGAAACTGTCCGCTACCTTTACTTCAAGCATTCAAAACTTGAAATCATAACCAACTGGAAAATCTTCCTCTTTTTCATTTCCAGCTGGTTGCCAATTCCTTTTAACTTAGGTCCATCACCTCTCTGTAATTCTCCTTTCATATCGCCTCTGCCTTAGATTAGGACCTTATCATTCTCTATTAATATTATTTTGATACTTTACTTTCTATTTAACTTCTACTGTGCACTTACTTTGCACTAGGATCTATTAATCAATTTGTATGCACTACCTCATGTAAACCTTCTCACAAAGCTGAGTGGTACAGGGTAATATTTTTACTTCCCAAAGGAAAATTAGAAGTTCAGAGAAGTTAAATGACTTTTCTAAGGTCACAGAGCTACTTAGGATGGCTGTGTGGGTATTCAAAACTAGGTTGATATAATCCCAGAGCCAAAGCTCTTAAACAGTAAATCATAATATCTAAAAAATTATTTTGTCTCTAGGCATATATGCTATGCTTAATCACTCAGTCATGTCCCACCCAGTGTGACCCCATGGACTGTAGCCCACCAGGCTCTTCTGTCCATGGGGATTCTCCAGGCAAGAATACTGGAGTGGGTAACCAACCCATTCTCCATATGATGCTCAAAACATTTCTCTCTAAAGTTTCTCTATAAAACATTTCTCTATAAAGTACCTTTATCAAGGTACTCCATTAGTGAAAGGCCTTTAACAATCCCCCAACTGTCACAATTAGTCCAAATTCTGTAGTGCACAACACGCCTCATTTTCTGGCCTCTCATCTTTCTCAAGTCTCATCTCTTACTGCCAGTTGCCAACACTAGTCACTCATTTATTAAATGCATGAGTAAGCATTCTTAAAACTGCCCACTAAATTGAGATTTAGATAGGCTTACATTAGGGGAGAGGTGAAAAGTAAATCAGAGCACGGAGAGAGAATTACTGTTTATATTCCACTTTTTCTAATTTTAATGCCTCTTTTTGGCTATCTTCATCCCATCCCACTCACCCTATGTTTGTTTCCAAGAATGTTTCTCATATCACAAAAAAATCTGTAATTCAAGAGGAGAATTATTTATTTAAAGCAGAAAGTGAAACTTTGTAGCCTTAAATAGTATACCAGATACCCTGTTCCTTTAAACATTATTCTGCTGTTCTGTTACACTTTGACTCATTTGAAATAACACTTGAAAAAGACCTCAAAGACACTAAAATTACCGAATTGAAAAGGAAATTGTTTTGAACTGGTCTATGAGACACTCAATAAATAGAGTTGCAAGGTTCAACTCTGTGGGCACCTGTGATATTTTATCTCCAATATATTATTGAGGCTAATTTTTGCCTCTTCTGGCTCAGAGAACTAGGAGAGGAAATCAATGTCCTCTCTATCAATGTATTAAAATTTAAGCAACAAGGTCCAAGGATCCTTGAGTGCAAATCCTAGCAAATAAAAAACACTGTGATGCTGCCAGTAGGCAGGCACTGTTTAAAGTCTTGTCGATTCCTCTTTGCTGGACTATCCTCTACATACTTAATGAGTAACGTCTTACTATTTAATGTTCACAAGACAGGATGTATTGGAAGACTTAAGATTCCAACGCATGAGACAGGCTGACCAAATAAACAACCAACAGAATGGAGTTGAAAGGGAATGCTGACATGTGTTGGCCACATTTATGCAGACAGTATAGGCTTTCTGCTCCAGGTAACATCCATATAAATTGATAAAGACTTGCTGCTAAGTCGCTTCAGTCGTGTCCGACTCTGTGTGACCCAACAGACAGCAGCCCACTAGGCTCTCCCATCCCTGGGATTCTCCAGGCAAGAGCACTGCAGTGGGCTGCCATTTCCTTCTCCAATCAGGAAGGTGAAAAGTGAGAGTGAAGTCCCTCAGTTGTGTCCGACTCTTAGTGACCCTATGGACTGCAGCCTACCAGGCTCCTCCATCCGTGGGATTTTCCAGGCAAGAGTACTAGAGTGGGTTGCCATTGCCTTCTCCAGATAAAGGCTTAGTCAGATAATATTTTGAAGGCATTTATTAACTTTGTTTTCTTTAAACATACATGGTAATGTGAGATTAAGTAATGTTTAACATTGTTTTCAAACCATCATATGAATTTCTCTTAGCAGGTATTTTTACCTACTAAAAAGCTATTAAACTAATTTGATGAACATAATATTTTCTGCATTGTGAAATCATGTTTCCATTAAAAATTCACATAGCTTTTTACTCACAGATTATACTGACACAAAGGCTTTTTATCTCATAGCTTGTCTAGATGATTCAACATCTGAATTAGTAAAGTTTTAAAATAGCTCACTAAAAGCTTGCTCGCATGTAGCTGTGCACATGCTTTACAGTGACTCTATTAGGAATGGTCACTGAAACATTTATAATTGGGTTATGCAAAGTAATTAACTGCAGTCAGCATCCTTTCAAAACCTCTGGCAGAAACAGAAAATAGAAGCAGGTCCCTCAGTTGTGCCTCACTTTAACTATTTTCACATCCTTTGAAGTAATATTCTTTTGGGCAGAGTTGTGAATGAACATGGTCAAAATTTTATTGAGGAGTATGAATTTCTCATTTTTTTTAATGTGTAAAAATGTCTTTAGATATGAAGTGTGAAGAAAAGCCACATCTTAAAAAGATCACATGATATGAACTATTCTTTTAATATATTTTACATTGAGATACAATTGACATAGGCACTTCTTAGTTTCAAGTGTGCAACATAATGAGGCAACATCAATAGTCTGATTTCTAAATGTAAGATCCTAGAAATGCTTTATGGATAAGGTAATGGCACCCTACTCCAGTACTCTTGCCTGGAAAATCCCATGGACGGAGGAGCCTGGTGGGCTGCAGTCCATGGGGTCGCTGAGAGTCGGACACGACTGAGCGACTTCATTCTCACTTTTCACCTTCCTACACTGGACAAGGAAATGGCAACCCACTGCAGTGTTCTTGCCTGGTGAATCCCAGGGATGGGGGAGCCTGGTGGGCTGCCATCTATTGGGTCACACAGAGTTGGACATGACTGAAGCAATTTAGCAGAAATGCTTTAAATTGATGACTTTTAAAAAATGGAAATACTGGGGAAAGCTGAACATATCAATTCACTGATTGCTGCTGCTAAGTCGCTTCAGTCGTGTCCAACTCTGTGTGACCCCATAGACAGCAGCCCACCAGGCTCCCCTGTCCCTGGGATTCTCCAGGCAAGAATTCACTATTTAAATTGCCATTATGGCTGTCCCTGAATATTTAAAATAAGGTAGATATTTCTTAATAATATGTCATTTTCTTCCCCTAGCCATGGTGAAATGGGAAAGTCCCTACAAGCATTGGTGGGTGTAAAGGGCACATTTTAATGGTCAGGACTGCAAAACACTTATTTTCATAGGACTTCAGCAAATTTCAAATAGCATCATGATTACATTCCTCAAGGTCAGTTTTCATTCCAATCCCAAAGAAAGGCAATGCCAAAGAATGCTCAAACTACTACACAATTGCACTCATCTCACATGCTAGTAGAATAATGCTCAAAATTCTCCAAGCCAGGCTTCTACAATATG
Organism: Madoqua kirkii; assembly: GCA_006408675.1. NCBI lineage: Eukaryota > Metazoa > Chordata > Mammalia > Artiodactyla > Bovidae > Madoqua > Madoqua kirkii. The sequence continues at coordinate 111 of SJYC01084447.1, read as the reverse complement.
TGAACAGTAAACTTCCAGATGCTCTAGCTGGTTTTAGAAAAGGCAGAGGAACCAGGGATCAAGTTGCCAACATCTGCTGGATCATGGAAAAAGCAAGAGAGTTCCAGAAAA
>SJYC01084446.1:0-36387 GCA_006408675.1 Madoqua kirkii | reverse complement strand
ATTTACCCATGTGATCAAATCTGGGGAAGGGGCGGCCAAGTATGAGGGGCACTGGGGTGAAATTCTAACACTGTTCTAGACAGAAGGAAATACTTCCATAAAGCCCATGACACATCATACAGAAGCATGGCTAGAGGGTGGGGCTGGGGTCTGAGCCTAAGCTGGACAGCAAACTGGGCACAGAATGAAAGGTCTATTGAGCAACAACCTCATCTGGTGGGGAATGAGAAACTGCCTGCTAAAAACCAAGAGATAAGGGAGCATATCCACCAGGATCAGGACTGGAGGCTGGCTTCATATATGCAGGAAGGAAGGGATCACGGCGCCTCATTCAAGCCATACCTTTAATGCTCAACCACAATTCACTAATATTCATGGAGAACCTCCAAGGTCTAGGCATTTTATACAGGCAACTTCATTTACTCTTCACAACAGCCCTTTCAGGAAGCACCAGTGTTTATTTTCTTTTGTGAGTGAAGACCCTGAGCTTTGAGATTTTAAGTATCTTGTTCATGGTCATGTAGTTGGCAGGGGGAATGGGATTCCAACTTAGACATCACATTTCATAGGCCGGGTTCCTCATTGATCCACCCTGCCTTTGGGAGCAGAAGTAGGAACTCTGTAAGCACTATGGGATGTGTGACTATCCTTCTGCCTTCCTGTCATGGGTCAAAACCATTCAGGATCTCAGACAGCTGATCTTAGCACTTTTCCAGGCAAGTTGATGCCTAAACCGCTCTTAAGACATAACAGCTGTACTTCAGAAAACAAAACCCAAACTTCCCAGTACATGTGCTCAATCTGCTACAGTCCCTTGATACTTCATTTTAATATTCTTTGATACAACTTATTCTTTTCTTAGAAATGAAGAACATCTGGGCACCTCCTCTTTAAAACAATGCTGGAAAGCTTGAGAATCACTAAATTTCCCATCAATCATTTTTTTCTCCATGCTGCAAATATCAATTCTTCATGTTGCAAATATCAATTCCATTAGTCTTTTCATAAACTAATTCTATGCCAAGTGAAAAACAACTCTTTGAAAAAATCTACTATTAATACATCAAATGCCCTGTAATTGAAACCAGGCCAATTGATTTCTCAGAACTGCATCATTTATTTGCTAGAATGTTTATAGAAATTATATAAGATTTAAACACGTTTTACCAAGTAACTTTTCTATTGCCTTCTTCCCTTAACCTGTTTTATTATTCTTTAAAAACTTATCATTCTTTGACAATGTGTTAAATATCCCATTTATTTATAGCCTGTTTTTCTCAGTAGAATATATGCACCTGAGCACTTGGACTTCATCTTATTTTTTCTTGTGTTACTGGCACTTCAAATAAGACCTGGTATGTACAAGGCATTTAGTAATCACTTACTCAATTAATAATGGATAGGTTAACAAATGAAGAAACGTATTTTCATATATGGGAAATTCTGAGTTAAACACATGCACTAAATAAACCTTGAATTTGTTCCTCTGAATATAACTAGAAATTCTAGTGTAAAGAATAGTGACTGGTTCATCATAGGTGGTATCCAACAAAGAGAAGGTGGTGCAGTGAGATTCATATAGAAAGGATAAAAACTAGAGACTAGGCCTAAGGGCAAATAGATTAAAAGGGGTGAGCAGACTGTCAGTTCCCTTGACAAGGTGAGGACCTGAACGTAAGTCTCAACTGAAAGAAAGTTCCAGAAGTATTATTCAGATACCTGTTGGCCAAGGAGGCCCCTACTGGCCCTCTTTGGAAACCCTGCAGAGCTGGGAACCTGGGAAGGCAAAACTCAACCCTTTTCTGTCTTCTCCTTGAACTTGCAAAGAGCATTTAAATAGTATAAGTAACTAAAAAAAGGGCTTTAAATATAAGATATGACACCATTAAACTCCTAGAAGAGAACACAGGCACCACGTTTTCTAACATAAATAGCAGCAACGTTTCTTAGGTTGGTCTCTCAAGGCAGAAGAAATATGAGCAAAAATAGACAAATGGGACTTAATCAAATTTATAAGCTTTTGCATAGCAAAGAAAAGACTACCTAAGGAACAGCAGAAAATATTCTGCAAATAATGCAACCAACAAGGGTTTAATTTGCAAAATATACAAACATTTCATACAGCTCAACATAAAGACAAAAACCAAATGAACCAATCAAAAAATGGAGAGAAAGCTTACATAGATATTTCTCCAAAGAAGACATACAAATGGCCAACAGCCATATGAAAATATGTTCCACACTGCTAATTATTAGAGAAATGCAAGTTAAAACTATAATGAGTTTTCACCTCACGATAGTCAAAGCAGCCATAATTAAAAAGTTTAAAAATAATAAATATTGGAGAGGGTGTGGAAAAAAGGAACCATCCTACACTGTTGGTGGGAATGTAAATTGGGGCAGCCATTATGGACAACAGTATGGAGGGTCTTTGAAAACAAAAAGCAGAGTTAACATATGATCCAACAATACCATCTGGGCCACGTATATGGAAAAGACAAAAACTCTAATTTGAAAAGATGCATGCACCCCAGTGTTCATATGTAGTGTTATTTATGATATCCAAGACATGGAAGCTACCTAAATGTCCATCAATGACTAGATAAAGAAAATGTAGTATATGCATGTATGTGTGTGTGTGGGTGTATGTGTATATATAAATATGGAATAAAGCCATAAAATGAATGAAATAATGCCATTTGCAACAACATGGATGACCTAGAGATTATTATACTAAGCAAAGTAGGAGAAAGATAAATATCATATAATATCACTTATATGTGGAATCTAAAAAAAATGATAGAAATTAACTTATTTACAAGAAACAGACTCACAGATAGAGAAGACTGCTGCTGCTGCTGCTGCTGCTGCTACTACTAAGTCGCTTCAGTTGTGTCTGACTCTGTGCGACCTCAGAGACAGCAGCCCACCAGGCTCCCCCGTCCCTGGGATTTTCCAGGCAAGAACACTGGAGTGAGTTGCCATTTCCTTCTCCAGTGCATGAAAGTGGAAAGTGAAAGTGAAGTCACTCAGTCATGTCCGACTCTTTGTGACCCCATGGACTGCAGCCTACCAGGCTCCTCCGTCCATGGGGTTTTCCAAGCAAGAGGACTGGAGTGGGCACCATTGCCGTCTCTGCCACAGAAGACTAACTGTGGTTAAAAAAGCGGAAAGGACTTCCCTGGTGGCTTAGATGGGAGCCCGGTTTGATCCCTGGTCAGGAAGATCCCCTGGAGAAGGATGGCAACCCACTCCAGTACTCTTGCCTGGAAAATCCCATGGATGGAGGAGCCTGCTAGGCTACAGTCTATGGGGTAGCAAAGAGTTGGACACGACTGAGCGACTTCACTTTCACTTTCACCAAACGTAAACGGTTGGGGGAGGGATAAATTAGAAATTTGGGATTAACAGATACACACTACTAATCTAAAATAAACAACAAGGCCTTACTGAATAGCACAGGGAACTATATTCTACATCTTGTAATAAAGTATAAAAGAAAAGAAGCTGAAAAAAAGTGTATGTATAACTCAGTTGCTTTGCTGTACAATAGAAACTATCACAACATTATAAATCAATTATGCTGCAATTAAAAAAAAACCGAGGGCTTTGCTAACTCTAAACTTTTTATTTTCTAAAAGACGTCAAGGTTGTATGATCTTATTCACTGCTCTTCACAGCAGGGGTTCCAATCCTTCTCTAATGCACTGAGTTTTCAAATTCTTCCTTAAATTGAACTTTTAACAGGTCTCTTCCCCCGTCCTCCCCTGAGAAGGGCAAGGATCCTCACCACCACCGCCGCAGCACCCCTCACTCACTCCTCTGTCCGGTCCCTCAGGTTCATTGAGCACTTACTGTGTGCCTCACACTGAACTAAGTGCTGGGGTTAGTGAAATTTATGACATCCTAACCTCCTCATAAGAAGTGTTAGACAGACAACACAAGAAGATAAGGAAGACAGGTAAGTGCCAGATGCAAGGCAGCTGATAAACACGGACAGTGGAGGGTGGTGAATCGGAGGGATCTATGCAGTCAATGAAGAGCCCGTGTGTTTTTACCATCTGATGTGATGTGTCCATCTTTTGGATTCCACTGCACTTGGAGTGAAGCTCCCCTGGCCTTCCTGCTCCTCTCTCATCTCCCCTTTGCACTCCACCCCTCACCATGGCACTGGGGGCATCTGTCCTGTGCTTCACTCAATGACATGCTTGCTTTAACCAGACACTCCCTCCCCACCCACACCACCCTACACAGTAAACACCTTGAAGGCAGAGATCTCTGTTTTACTCTTTTTATTCTGAACAGCATCTGCTACAAGGCCTCCACAGCAAGGTCTGATGGGAGATTAATCAGCATTTGGTGTGTCAATGAATGACTGAGGACAGAGCATCTATTCAAGAGCTGTCCCACTTCCTAACTTTCAAGGGAAAAAATCTCAGAATGGAAAGAAATAAGCACCTTTTACTAACAGTCACAGACACTGGAATTTTGGCTTTAAGACTCTGAACCAAGAAACAAATATTACCTGGACTGTACAAGCTCAGCTTAGGGAGCGATGGGACACTTTGGGATGCTGTGTGCTTAGCCTTCTTCACTACCTCTACGTCTACTTTACAGCTCTTTCACAAGTCCTTGCTTGTAGTTCTCTGAAATAATGGTAGGAAATACATGGAGTATGAAAAATATGAGTCTATTATTTGATTTCATCTTCCTTCTTTTTTTTTTTCCCCCCTTCTTTTTGGACATAGCATGAGGCTTGTAGGATCATAGATCCCTGACCAGAAAGCAAAGCTAGGTAGGACCTTGGCAGTGAAAGTTTGGACCCCTAACCACTGGACCACCAAGGAATTCCCTCATCTTCCATTTTTAAGTAGGGATTATGTTTTTGAAGGCTATGCAGCTTCCTCATATAAACTGCTAAACTCAAATGGTTTTATTGGGCATGAACAAAATTTAGGGTAGGGAAGAATTCTATTCTGTTTTCATCTGTTTAGCAATTAGAGCTAGTCCACTAATTTAATATTGTATTATCCTAGTTCTAATTAGCACTTTCGTTTAAAAATAATCACAGAATTTTAAGTATGTGAAGAACTTCAAATATCTAGCCCAGTTGTAGGTCACAGCTCCTTAACAGAACATGCAATCAATTTAGTGAGCTAAATTAAACGACTACATTAAATTTAAATGACTGCATGTAAAACATGAGAAAATAAGAATCAGAAAGAATAGAAAGGAAATGTTTTCTGAACATTTTTTTCAGCTGTGTTGTGGTTGAGTGTGCATGGGTTAAGTGATGTAAAATGTGTTAGGCAGAATGCTAATAGTCCCCAATATTTCTTACCCCTCTCACCCTTCCTGTGATCCCCAGGCCTGTGATGGTGATGGACATCACTCCCATGATTAGCTTTTGTTGACTTTCAAACACGGAGATCACCTCTGTGGCCCTTTAAGGGCAGACAGCTTTTTTGCAAGCCCAAGGAGAGAAGTCAGAGATGCATTATGGGAAGTATCTGACATGCAGTTCTGGCCTGAAGATGGAAAAGGCCACATGACATGAAGAGAGAAGCCTCTGAAAGCTAAGAGTGAAGCGTCAGCTGACCGCCAACAAGGAAAAGGGGACCTCAGTCCTACAAAGGAAAAGAAGTGAATTCTGCCAACAAAAGGAATGAACCTGGAAGCATTTATTCCTTTTGTTGGAAGTCTATCTTTCCTTAGCTGGACCAATCTGCAGACAAGAACTCAGCCCAGCTAATACCTTGAGTTAAGCCTTGTAGATATACACTCTGAGCACAGAACCTAAGCATGCATATAGACTTCTGACCTATACAACTCTAAACTGATAAACTGGTGTTGTTTTAAACAGCTAAGTTTGTGGTAATTTGTTTCATTGCAACAGAAGATGTATACAGTATTTCAATTTCACATGGTCAATTGTAAAATAAAGAGTGCAAGAGGAAAAAAATAGAAAGACCAATTTGCTCTAAATCTGTCACTGTACAGATGAGAAAGTTAAGGTCAAGTGTTGGTAAATAACTGCAAGACTGTATACTTAGTGACAGAAACAGCACAGAGAAAGCTCTTTCTTTAGCCACAGTCCTGATACGGTGATTACAATCGTTTCAATTTAGCTGAAGATCCATATATCTCACATCAAAAGAGAAAAGCTTTTCCCCTACTTATTTCAAAACAACAAAAGTTTATTACACTTCTTGTAAGATGAATTATTATCCTGCAAAAAGTAATGAATTTATGCTGTGCCGTGTTTTGACTGCTATAACAGGCTTAATGTATTTCTGCTATTAGGAATAATTAAGGACCTGAATCTACTGCCTACACAAGGAGGCAATAATTCCTCTTTCCTTGAGTTCTCTCAATAGGAAGTAGATCCATAAACAAGTTCATGAGGGATAAAAGCTGAGAGATCAAAAGAAATTTCTAGAAAAGCTACTGCAGCCACTTAGCCACTAAGGGACATTTAAACACTTCCAAAAAAGTTTTAGTTCTTTTTTAAAATGTCATTTATTTTTAATTGAAGTTCTTTTTTTAATTTAAAAATTCCCTAAATTATTGCTTGAATTTTTGTAAACCACTGACGTATAGTACTACACTTTATCGCTAAATTTAAATGTAGTAGTAAATGTAGTAGTCAACTTAGCCACAAGAGGGTTTTTCCAGTTGTGTGAGTCATAAGTTGAGGCACTGAAAGCTATGTTTTGTTTTGTTTTAATTTCTATTGGAGTATAGTTGCTTTACAATATTGTGTGAGTTTCTGCTGTACAGGAAAGTAAATTAGTTACACATACAATCCCCTCTTTAGTTTTCCTAGAGTTCTCTAATTTTTAGTTTTTCAGAGTTCCCTCTTCTATATGGAGAAGGCACTGGCATCCCCCTCTAGTACTCTTGCCTGGAAAATCCCATGGACGGAGGAGCCTGGTAGGCTGCAGTCCATGGGGTCGCTAAGACTCGGACTGGACTGAGCGACTTCACTTTCACTTTTCACTTTCATGCACTGGAGAAGGAAATGGCAACCCACTATAGTATTCTTGCCTGGAGAATCCCAGGGACAGAGGAGCCTACTGGGCTGCCATCTACGGGGTCACACAGAGTCGGACACGACTGAAGCAATTTAGCAGCTGTTCTATATATTAGGGTCTCATTAGATATTTATTTTATACGTGTGTGTGTGTGTGTGTGTGTGTGCATGTGTGCACGTGCATGTGTGCACAGTCATATCCAACTCTTTGCAACCCCATGAACTGTAGCCCACCAGGCTCCTCTGTCCATGGAATTGCCCAGGCAAGAATACTGGGACAGGTTGCCATTTCTCCAGGGGATTTTCCCACCCGGGGATCGATCTCCCATCTTGAGTCTCCTACACTAAGGCAAGTTGTTTATAAGCTGAGCCATCAGAGAAGTGCATTTTATACACCAGTTCAGTCCAGTCAGTCAGTTGTGTGTGACTCCTTGCGACCCAATTGACTGCAGCATGCCAGTCTTCCCTGCTCATCACCAACTCCTGGAGCTTGCTCAAACTCAGGCCCATTGAGTCAGTGATGGTATTCCACCATCCCATCTTCTGTCATCTCCTTTTCCTCCTGCCTTTGATTTTTTCCATCATCAGGGTCTTTTCAAATGAGTCAGTTCTTCCCATCAGGTGGCCAATGTATTGGAGTTTCAGCTTCAACATCAGTCCTCCCAATGAACACTCAGGACTGATTTCCTTTAGAATGGACTGGGAGAATCTCCTTGCAGTCCAAGGGACTCTCAAGAGTCTTCTCCAACACCAAAGTTCAAAAGCATCAATTCTTTGGTGCTCATCTTTCTTTATAGTCCAACTCTCAAATCCATACATGACTACTAGAAAAACCATAGCTTTAACTAGACAGACCTTTGTTGGCAAAGCAATGTCTCTGCTTTTTCATATGCTATCTAGATTTATACACAGTAGAGTATATATGTCGATCTCAATCTCCCCATTCAATCATCCCTCCCTTCCCCGCTTTGTAGCCATAAGTTTGTTCTCTAGATCCATGTCTCTATTTCTCCTTTGCAAGTAAATTCACCTGCACCACTTACCTAGATCCCACATATAAGTGACATTATTCAATACTGTTTTGTCTTTCTGACCTACTTCTCTCTACATGACAGTCTCCAGGTCTCTCCAGTTTTCTGGAAATGGCACTATTTTATTCCTTTATGACTGAGCAGTATTTCATTGTATATATGTACCACACCAAAAAATATCTTTAAACAAAAGGGCATATTGGCCAGTGGATGGGTTAGTTGGCATGGATAACTTAAGTGAAACTATCTGGGGATTGCAGTAAAAATATCACTGTACTATATTCTTGATAGAAACTCCTTTGGCTCACCTCTTTGTCAAGGGGGTTGGTATCATTCTGAGTGACACAGAGGCTAATGCTAAAATGTCATGAGAAGGTTAATTTCATTCACAGAGTTGGCTATCTCTGGCTCACACTTTTTTCTGTAATTCCCTTAAGGTTCTATCTCTCAACCATAAACAGAGACTATAGTACTTAACAAGAGTCGTGAAGATCAACTGAGACAGAAGGAACTTAACTTATGCCTGGTATTGAGAATTACTCATAAATGGTAATTACAATTGTTGTTGTTTCTCCCCAACACATTTACTAAGGGATACTAAATAGACTTGTTCTGCAAAATGATCTTTCAACACAGGTGATTTACATGGTTGACAATATTTCAACCTTGAAAATGTCTCCAGGTCCAAATTAGTAGAAGGGTGATATCAACAAAGGAAAGTTAACAATTCTTATGTCTACTTTAACATACAGACATGTCACTGACAACAGCTATGAATAAAATTCTTGCAAATCCAATACTTAACCATTCACTAGTGGCAGGGCTATTTAAAATAAGACAGTTCATCTTTCTACAATTCAAACTTACGATTTAGACTTTAATTTTCCATGCTGAGCTCTTTATTTCCTTTGATCAAGCTGGTCAATTTTTTGCCCTCATGTTCTCATCTTTAAGAAATATTGAAGTTGTAAGATAAGTTTTGTTTTCTGAAGGAAAAATACTGTCATCTTAGCTGGTTAATAAATCAGAAAAGCAGCAGATGGCTGTGGACATGTTGAAAGATGGAAGGAGAGACACTGGGAAATGGAGAGGCAGTTATGTAAATGTCATGGGCTTTTGCAGCTGATTGCTTTTTAGAACTCTGCTATTATAAGTTTTACAAATGGAAGTATGTTCCTGTCTACCCTCTCTCATATCAAGTCTCGTAACCACTGACATCCTGAAAGACACCCATTAAAAAAGTAAGACAGAAATAGCTTCATCTGGAAAAAGGAAACCTGAGAGTAGATATAGGAAGAAGACATAATGGGAAGAGAAAGCACAGTTTTAGGCGCCAAATCCTGAATACAACTAGGCATACATAGAGGCATCTCTTTAAGTGTGAAGGAAGTAATTTAACCCAAAGACAGAGTAGAATGACTCCACAAAGTCACACAGAAAACTGGTGTGGGAATCAGAATCAGAAATCTGACAAGATTACATTTATAGACAGAGACACTAAAATATCTGAGAAAAATAATACAAACGTCCCATATTGGGAACACAGGGGTATTGGATACCATGTAAAATATGAGCCCTTTGATGTAACTTTAGTAAAACCATTAAGCCAACAGCATCTATTGTTAGGGTTTTCGGTGATGACTAAATCTCTCCAAGAAAGAATAAGCAACACCACTGCATCCATCGTCTTCTTGGGTAAATTCATCTCCCCTATGCATGACCTCTACCATGTATATGTCCAGCAACTTTTGTCTCAATTAGACTGAACACATTGGAAATTGTTATTGAGAGGTAGAAATCAAGGTCAAAGACATGATAAGCAAACATTGGTACATAAAAGTGGGCAATGCAACTTATTTGTATTATCTCAAACACTTTAGGTATTAAAGTTCAGAATTATAAGATATTTTTCTACTTCGGAAAAAAGGGACACAATGTAGATAGGTTACTTATAATAAGGGACACAATGTAGATAAGTTACTTATAATCCTGATTATGAATGATATGTAAATAGTTCTGGATGTACAGCATATTTTGGATGGACATGAGTTTGAGCAAGCTCCGGGAGTTGGTGATGGACAGGCAAGCCTGGTGTGCTGCAGTCCATGGGGTTGCAAAGAGTCGGACACAACTGAGCAACTGAACTGAACTGAACTGAACTGAATGTGGACGGACCCTATCCCTAGCCTACTACCTTATCATACAATGGGATCTGGATGTGATTCATTCTTTCCAATGTAAAGTAATGTGCAAGGTGAAAACAGACCTACAACATAATTCGTCCTTCTTCAGAATGTAATAATTTTCTATTTTCTTAGTGGCTTTGTTAGTTATAGCCTGATATCAACCATCACCTCAACAACCTGACAGAACAGGGTCAGCCACTTGAGAGCCTGGAGGGAGAATGAAAAGAACAAAAACCAAAACCCACCCACACAAAAAAAACAGCACTGGCTAAAGCCTGGCAAAAATGAAAACATCAGCACATAAGCTTAAAACTTAGAAAATCACACATATATATATGTAAGTTACTTCCGTTAGGCAGGATATACAAAGTCTTGAGGCCTACTCTCTTACTTAACTTTGCTGGAGGCTTGTGGTATTTTTCCAACTCTATGTTCAGGCTGTATGAGAAAATGTCCATGAAACCACCAGAAATACAGTTGCCCCTTTGTATCTGCAGGTTCCACATCCACATATTCAGCCAAACAAGGACTGAAAATATTTGGGGAGAAAAATTTAGAAAGTTCCAAAACAAACAAACAAAAAAAACCCTTGCAATTGTTTTACACCCAGAACTATTTACATAGCATTCATATTCTATTTGTATTATAAGTAATCTCAAGATGATTTAAAGTATATGGGAGGATGTGTGTAGGTTCTATGCAAGTATACTGCTGGTTTATATAAAGGACTTGAGCATCCTCAGCTGTGGTGTCCTTTAGGGGTCCTGGAACCAATCCCCATGGACACTGAGCAACAGTTATATATATTATATAAGCAAGAGGACATTAACCACAGCCCCTCACATTCACTGTTCTAATTGGATAGACCTCATCTACTCATTTGCATAAATCACGGTACTCACCAATGGTGTAGAACCTCTTCAGCTCACTTCTTCGGGAAGGATGTTTCTGGGAATTTGCTGCATTGTTTTGTTCTTCTCAATGATGGGCGTCTTGGGTGCTGGGGGCTTACTGGCTTGTGGCATTTGCTTTCCTGCACCAGCCAAAGGGTTGAACCCTGGAGCAGTAATATCCACCGACTGGGACTTTTTCTTCAACCTACAGGTAGAGCATACCACGTGTGATAACTCCTGACTCCAGAGAAAGACACAGTTTTTTTTTTTTTTCACATTTATCTCCATCATAATTTTTTTTCTACAACAGCTACATTTGGCCTTGAAAGAGAACAAAGTTTATTCAGAAATTACAGATCTTCCCTACAGTATTTTAAATCCTTCAAATATTTTTGAAACTAGTCGAGGGGAGGGGATCTTCTAAACAGAACATTTTATTAAAATACATTCAAATGTAGGTGATAAAGGACTTCAACTGTTCGAATAGAAAACTAAAATCTGGCTTCAGATAAACACAGTGCACTGAGCAACTGCTTGAAGTTTTGAACAGAGTATTTTTTAATGTCACAGTAAAACATTAGTTAGAAACAAATAATTGCAACCCCCAGAAGAATAATGAAATGTTTATCTGTATAACTAGAGCCTGCCAGTGCTTTTCTGTTTCATTGGTAACAGCATCATAGCTGGAAAAATTATAGTTTATACTGTTTCTCCAGATACTCTTAATGACAGTAAGTATACTACTGCTCCTCCTAAACTTTAGAGAGTGGACATCAGGTCTAACAGGAAAAGCAAAAGGCCACGTGAGCAAAAGAACATTTTTCTTGGTGTAAAAATAATTGGTAAGTGTTATACCTTAAATTCAAATACTTCAAGCTACACAACCTGATATTTGTAACATAACTGAATCCTAAGCCCAGCATACCCTCGGTGCTTGGCACTTTTGGAGGCTAATGTTAAGTGTCATTTTTCAAGCCTTAATTCCCTACAGAAAACTAGTTGACAGTTTTATCAGTTATGGTAATCACACCTGCACATTTGCAGTTTCCTAAAAGTTTCATACAACTTCACACCTCCAGGTTTTAGTCAAGCTTTTCCATTAGCTCCACTTTCTGCCCCACTGGTCAGACCCTGCTCCTGCCTCTACGCTTGGCTTAGATGTGGCCTTCTCTTGGACACTTTCTATGACACAGACCTTGGTAGCCTGACACCAATCTGCATGGGAGGTTATCCATAATGAGCTCTCACCAAGCCTTTATTAAATTGAATTTATCAGAGCAAAATCTTTGTTAAAGGAATAGAATATGCCAACTAGTAAAAGATTCTTTAATGAAAGCAGTGTTTATTCAAATTTAGTCATTTAATTATCACCTATAGGCTATCTGCTATATTTCAGTTCAGTTCAGTTACTCAGTCATTTCTGACTCTGCAACCCCATGGACTGCAGCATGCCAGGCTTCCCTGTCCATCACCAACTCCCAGAGCTTACTCAGATTCATGTCCACTGAGTCGGTGATGCTATCCGACCATCTTATCCTCTGTTGCCCCCTTCTCCTCTTGCCCTCAATCATTCCCAGCATCAGGGTCTTTTCAAATGAGTCAGTTCTTCGTATCAGACAGCAAAGTATTGGAGTTTCAGCTTCAGCATCAGTCCTTCCAATGAAAATTCAGGACTGATTTCCTCTAGGATGGAGTGGTTTATATATTACCTATGTGATCTACTTAATATTCATGAAAATTGACTTGCTTTATGAAAATTGCCAACAAATATATTAACAAGTGCTCAACAGCACTAGTCATGAGAAATATAAATTAAGACCACTTCACACTCAAAACAGAACCACCAGAATGACTAAAATGTCAAAGACACAATATGACATGTAGTAATTGGAATTCCGGGACATTGACAGTGCAGATCACTCTGGGCAAATTCCTGCCACAATCTTAGCTGAAGGCATGCATCTTCTGAGTCATTCATTATATTCTTAGTATTTATCCTACACAAATACAGACATATTCACCAAAAGGCCCAATCAGAAATATCCATAGAAGCACTATTTATGAATACATAAATATCAAAACCAGCCCAAACGTCTTGCCAACAGTAGAAATGGGTAAATAGGTTGCATAATACTTATAAAATGGAATTTTATACAGCTCTGGAAATGAAAGAACTACACCTGCTTGTAATGACACGGGTGGGTCTCATAAAAATAACATTGAGCAAAAGGAGACAGACAGATAAAGGCTCATGCTATGGAATTCAATTTATATAAAGTTCAGATAAACTATCAAACTCTCTCTGCTATTGAAAGTGTCGAAAGTGGGGAGCTATTACATTGACGGGCTTTCCATGTGGTGCAGCGTGAAAGAATCCACCTGCGAATGCAGGAGGTACGAGAGACACAGGTTTGATCTCTGGGTCGGGAAGATCCCCAGGAGAAGGAAACGGCAACCCACTCCAGTATTCTTGCCTGGAGAATCCCATGGACAGAAGAGCCTGGCCATGGGATTGCAAAGAGCTGGCCGTGAGTGAGCAACTGAGCATCCCATGTTACACTGAGAGAGACAGAGTGGCTTTCCGGGACTCTGGGACTGCTCTGTTTCCTGATCCGGGTTCTGGGTACCAGGATGCGTTTACTTTGTGAAAATCTAATCCACTATGGTTTCCGGTCTTTTCTGAGTATACAGTACACTCCAATAGAGTCTCCATTGGAAATGGGCTGAATTTTTAACTTATTCACTTAAAATCAAGATTACATATAGTTACTGAATAGCTGCTTGCCCCAAAGCAGCAAATACAAACAAACAGAATGGAAGTCTTGCCTCTAGCCTCCCGAAGACGGCCACAGTAGAGTGAATCTAAAGAATCCTTTCCTCGCTGGGTTGGCTGTACCTCATCCCCCTGCTTTCCATGAACTGAAAGGGGCTATTCATTCATTCCCTGAAAGGCTACTTTGCATCAGCTAATATTTGGGGACCAGGAACACACAGCGAACACAAAGGGGCAAAATATCTGCCATCATGGAATCCTCATTCTCATGGAGGAAGACAAGTAATAAGTAACAAAACAAACCAATATATAACAAATCAGGTGGTGAAAAATGCTGTGATTAAAATAGAGTAAAAGGGATAGCAAACAAAGTGTCCAGGCATATTGTTACATAAAGGAGAGCCCGTGGAGGGCTCTAGGACCATAGACTTTTGAGAAGAGATCTGAAGGGAGAAGCCGTGAGCAATTTGGGGAGCAGTATTTCAGCAAATGGGGAACTTGTTTTTCTGCGTTAGAGGAACAAAGTGACTGGAGAAGAGAAGCAGGAGATGAGGTCAACAAAATGCCCTCCATCAACAAGATGGGGCGCAGGAGAAAGAGGACAGATTATACAGAGCTTCGGGCATTTAAGAATGAGGCCAGGAGAGGGTCTGATCCAAGGAGGCATGTCATGAAGACTGTATATTAAAACACTTGCTTGCTTTGCTGAAATCAAGCTGAAGGCAGTATCTCCAAGTTAAGCAAGCTGCATGCAATGACCTTCAAGGAGTCAACACCAAAAATCACTTAAGAGTACCACATACTTGAGCAAACAGGGGTTTACTTTGCACAGGATTATGTACTTATTAATGCCGTGGTCCTCCAACATCATCATTCTTGTCCGAGTCTGGAGTTTATGCACTGTAGCTAAAAGTTACAGTACTACTATAAGCAGCATTAAGATTAATAAGTTAAGAAAAAAGGGGAAGGTTATCGAGGCAACAACTTTGATTTGTTCCAATGTGGTTTTCCAGAGAAGCACAGTTAGGCATACAAAGATGTAGACTGCACTAAAAATATATTAAACCTTAAACACTCTAAGAAATCACCAATATTTGACCATTTTCACCTACAGAAATGTTAATTTTCTATAGTGCATTTTACAAACTTTATTTCAAGATCAAGTGAGTTTCAGCATAAAGCAAGTTTTTTTGGGGGGGCGGGGGGTGTGAGAGGCGGTATGAAGGAGTTGGAACTGAAAGGAAAGGTGCTACATTTTACTGAAAGAAATCCAACTGCTCTATGTGTGTGTGCCTGCTTTGCCCCTCAGTCTCTTCCGAGTCTTTGCAGCCCCATCAACTGTAGCCTGCCAGGCTCCTCTGTCCATGGAGTTTTCAAGGCAAGAATACTGGAATGGGTTGTCATTTCCTTCTCTAGGGGATCTTCCCAACACAGGTATCAAACCCATGTCTCCTGCCTTAGCAGGCAGATTCTTTACCACTGAGTCACCTGGGAAGCGCAACTGCTCCTTAGTTCTCAGCATGGATTATTTTCAAAATGTAAATGTGACAAGTTTTATCTTCAGTCCACAGAGAAAACTATTTCATCACCTATTTTAGAATTGATCAGAGTTGCTAAATTTATGTCTCACACTGGAGGACATCAGCAATGAATCTTAAATGTTTGATAAAGGGCTTGATAGTTAATTAATGAAACTCTCCATCACTTCAAATACCTAGTACTCTACAACTCCTTTTAAAGCCCCTGGAATAAGGACAAAGGCAAGCAGTCTGTATTTTCCCTCTTCTCTCTGCTCTTTCCCACCAGACACTTGTCTCAATCAAAACTTGAAGGTGACGTGTTTCCACTGCCATCACTGGAGTCTGAAAGGCTGCCAGCAGGTTTGTGGGCTTGCTTAAGGAAAGACTTCTATTTGCATGATCTTAGAAAGGAGAACTGTGTGGGTAACTGAATTACTCCTTTAAGGATCCTAAAAATGACTACTGGGGTTGACAAGGAAACCTGCTAAATGCCACCTTCGATTTCCATCTTTTGCAAAAGGGGAAGTCTTTGTAAATTTTTAACAATGTTCTTAATTAAATGTGTTAAACAAATGTAAATATAGCATAATGGCCTATGTAGGTGTATGGGAGTAATAAATGAAACACTACAACTAGAGACAAAGAGATCTCTCAATAGATACCAAGAGGATCTTTGTTTAATGTGCTTTGCATTACCAAAGGAAAAATAACTGCGACATCTTAGATGGGGAAAAGGAACTGAATAAAAAGAGGCATTCCCCCTCTTGTTACGGCTTCAATGGGCAGACACCTTGTGTTTCATCATCTTTGCCTTTTCTTGTTCCTATGTTCTCGTGAACAAACAAGAATTATTCCTACTCCTCCAAACATGTATTCCAATGCCTTTTTTCACCGCGGTAACAAAGTGAGTGAGTGAAGTCACTCAGTTGTGTCCGAGACTCTTAGTGACCCCATGGACTGTAGCCGACCATTCTCCTCTGCCCATAGGATTTTCCAGGTAAGAGTACTGGAGTGGGTTGCCATTTCCTTTTCCAGAGGATCTTCCCAACCCAGGGATCAAACCCAGGTCTCCAGCACTGCAGGCAGAAGCTTTACCATCTGAGCCACCAGGGAAATCCTTATGGTGACAAGGTTGGACATTTTTCTGAGGCTCAGTTTCTTCATCTATAAAATGGGGATAAATCAGAACCAGGAAGGTTCTGAGGACTAAGTAAATATCTATGGAAAAGTACCTAGCATAGCATCTGCATGGAATGCAAGTTCCAGTCTCTTTAAGGGGATATAATTTTGTTCAAACTTCTGTGGATGCTGAGGATATAATATCAGCTTCTGCACAATTTTAAAAAACTTTTTATTTTACATTGGAGTATAGCCATACATATACAGGTCTCCATTCTTCCCCAGGGCTTCCCTGGTAGCTTAGTTGGTAAAGAAACTTCTTACACTGCAGGAAACCCAGGTTCAATCCCTGGGTCAGGAAGATCCCCTGGAGGAGGAAATGGCAACCACTCCAGTATTCTTGCCTGGAAAATCCCATAGACAGAAGAGCCTGGCAGGGTACAGTCCATGGGGTCACAAAGAGTTGAACATGACTGAACACACGTGCAGAAGGAAGGAACTTATGTTGATTTTAATAGAAACATAAGAAATCTTTCACTCATTTCAAGATAGCAGAGTGGAATTCATGAATATTTTGGCTAAGGGCTTAATGGACATCCCGGAGCCCAGAGCTTGTGCCAAAAGTAAGTGAATGGCTTTAAGCTGCTCATCACACAGGACTTCTCTCCAAGATGTGGGTCAGTCCTCGATTTCAACAGCTTTCACCAAGGAGAAGCTTGCTCTAAGCTTCTTCATACATAGCCCTTTATTACCCTGGTTTATTACCTGTTGTGCTCTTCTGGTCTTACCTTTCCTTTCCATCTCACATTGTGGGATTTTCACCTTCCCATCATCTCCACTCTTCCATCATCGTCCCTTTAAGTCATAACCAAGCAGTATTTTTCATCTTTCTTTGTCTGTTATGTTTCATCTTGTAACAGTTTTGTTAACTTGTTTGAATACTTCATGACAGAACTCTACCTTAAGCCTGAACTAAACTCTGGTATGATTTATGTATGTAAGAAAAAAATATTTTCATTTAACTTGAGTTCTTAACTGGAATTACTTCTCTCCCATCAAGTGGAATTTAAATTGTACCTTCATGATAATTAATCAGATATGTTCCTGAGCTCTGTAGCTATCTGAGAAAAAAATTAACCTCCTATTATCATTTATTATATAATATTAGGATGCCCATAGCAATAATCGAAACTGTTGGGAAAACCTACTGTAGTATAATGGGAATATTCCCTAGGTCATAGGAAAAGTTTGGTTGGGAGGCTAGCTAGAATCCAACCTGGATATCTGGACTAAAAAGCCACACTTTATAATTAGGAGACAGAGAAAAATTTCAGCTCTAACATTCATCATCATGTAACTTTGGACAAGAACTTTGACTGTCTGGGTCTCTATTTTCTTACTCATAATGGCAGTATTCACACTATATGCCTACTTGACCCACGAGAGTTATTGTGAACAGAAAATGTGTTAATGTTAATGAAAGCACATTGTAAAACTCCACAGAACTCTGCAGTACACAGCAGTAGCTATACAAAATCACTCTTTTCTCAATTCACTTGCTCTATACTTAAGCGAACATACATATACACACACATACATGAATGCATGTGAATGGCTGTGCCCAAAGACTCAACGTTTGTAGTCCTTTCCAGTCACTTCCAACAAGAAGACCATCTGTGATTTGCACAACTCATTACTGTTAGCAAAGCTGTCTCCTTGCTTCCTAAAAGAGCTAATGCAAGGATATTTTTTAAAGTAGGAAGGCTGCTGAGAATGCAGATTTTCCAAGTTGGATACTGTGTGCTGCAAAAATGTCAAGTCACTGAAAAAGAGCTTTTGAGAGCAAATGCCTGAAGAATTTTCACACTGCAAAATTAAGGGCTTTTGTTACTCCTTGTACAGTTTGACGAAAAATCAGCAGCTAACAATAAACCACAAAACCAGCAAAAACAAGCAGATTCAGAAATCCAACCAGAAGAAATGACAGATTGGAAACCTATGCATTAAAACAAGAAAACAATCCCTTGGGGTATAGAGTGTGCCAATTACAGCCTGCTCTGTTACAGCTGTAGCCAAGCTATTTATTCTTTCTGCCCTTACAAACAAGGATTAAGACATAAAATATATCATTAACGTGGATCATGAATTACACAATCTTCTTTTACAATTCAAAACCAATGCAAAAGTTTCAACAGAAGTACCTTCAGGAGTGCAAATTGGCACTGGAACCATTAATGGGACAGCAAAACCAGATACCTTGCTATAATAAGATGTTCCTAGCCCTGTACTCATTCCAAGAGGTGGATGCTGTCCTATCTTGGAGATTCAGAGAACAGAAAATTCAAGAATTGAGTCAAAGGTACAAAGATATGTGAAATGGTTTGCTAGAAATTCTCTTATTAAATGCAACTGAATTGAAATCTGTGAAGAGCAAGGCCAGCTGTATATATCAACCAAACGGAAGCATACATGAATCCATTGCTATGATAACCTAAATTTATAATAAAAATAGTAGAAATTAAATCCAAAACCAATCTGCCTCTACAGAGTTCAATAAACCCTAACGTTGAATAAACCCTTGCTTATTGACCCTTCATGAAAAAGACATCCAAATCCCTGAAGTCTGCCAGGTGGTTTATTTATATCTTCATGCTTATACCAGCCCAGAGAAAAGAGGCTGGAGAGAAGCATTTTTCATCAGATGAACTGAATTCCTACATTCAGAGAAATTCAGTCTGTTCACCATTTCACTCCTGGGACTTAGCATGCATGCTTGTGTGCTTAGTCACTTCAGTCGTGTCCAGCTCTTTGTGACCCTATGGACTGCAGCCTGTAGGCTCCTCTACCCACGGGATTCTCCAGGTAGGAATACTGGAGTGGGTTGCCAAGCCTTCCTCCAGGGGATCTTTTCAACCCAAGGATCAAAGCCAAGTCTCTTAATGTCTCCTGCACTGGCAGGCAGGTTCTTTACTGCTGGCCCCTGGGAAGCCCAGGACTTAGCTTAATTCTCGGCATATAGAAAGCACTTCATAAACAAACTGTTAAATGAATGAGTGGTTTCATGATAGGAAAACGCCGCAAGAGATAATACAAAAATTCAACTCCATATATAAAGTCTATGAAAATAAGCTAAAAGAGTAATTTTGGGCAGTCTGGGGCAGATGTAATAATCAATTTAGTACATCCCCACTCAATCATGGTAGTTTCAAAGCTTAGACAAAGGAAATTATTCCACTTCCATTATCAGCAGTATAATAAATTGGAACATTTCTTTTTTCACTAAATTTAGCCCTGTAATTTCTAAAAATAAATTGACATCCTTATGAAAAAATTTCAGTGGTGATCTTTTCAGAAGAAGTGAAAAGATCAAGGACTCTGTAATCAAAAATTTGAGTCAAGTTCAGGATCTACTGACTTTAAGTAATCTAATATTAAATAATTTTCTTGATTTGAAATTCTACTTTATATTTTTGATCATTCATTAAGAATTTGCATATTATCTTTCTACTACACAGTTTCAAAAAATTAAGTCAACAGTATTAATAGTAAAATTTTTATGAGCTTCCCCTTCCGTGTACTTTCCAATTATACCACTATATTGCAAGCATTCACTCTGAAATTACACAAATTTCCAATTTATTTCAGTTTTTGCCTTGGAACTTCAAAGCCTTTCAACTGGAAAATCCTGGAAGTAGAAACACATTATGTAAATCCAAAGATTAGGGCTTGAAGGATTTGGAAGTCAAATTCTTATAAATGTTGAACAGTCTTCTGTAATAACCCACAGAGATAGAATTTAATTTTATTACCTTTGATGAAATGATTTGTAACATGCTATTGACACATCGAGTGTGTTCTGTTTATTCATCTTAGGAAGAAGGAATCAGAATAAATAAGCACTATTTTAAGACTTCAGGCGTCTATCCAACATTGCTGATTAAAGAATCTATTTTTAACAGGATCTCCTATTACAAACTATCAGTATAATGCATATAGACTAGCTGATTAAAATGTAGTTTTGCCTATGCACGACATAAGGCAACTCCGAACTTAATCAAGATAGCTTCTGTAGGTAACAATGATCTGGGCCAGAACCCAGTGGTTTACGGTTAAAATGCCAAGGTAGAACAACAGTCTCCTGTGTAAATTTCCCCAAATGAACACATGATAAACAGAAAAAGAAGTTAAAAAAATATAGGTCTCTCATTTACATGTTAATTCAGAAGCTTGAGAAAAAAAAAATCACTTCATTGTTTCTTTACCTCTTTAAGCCAACCTGTCCTGTTGATGAATATTAAAAAATCCTTAAGTCATTCTCAGTTCAGTTCAGTTCAGTCACCCAGTCGTGTCTGATTCTTTGCGACCCCATGAATTGCAGCACACCAGGCCTCCCTGTCCATCACCAACTCCCGGAGTTCACCCAAACACACGTCCATCGAGTCCGTGATGCCATCCAGCCATCTCATCCTCTGTCGTCCCCTTCTCCTCCTGCCCCCAATCCCTCCCAGCATCATAAGTCGTTCTACATATTTTCAAATAAAAATGTTGCTTGGTAGGTTTTACATGTAAGATTGCATATCGATTTTATTCTTGTGTGAAAAGGATTTTTTAACCTGCCCCATGTAGATTCTAATTACCTAGTAAAATACAGTACATCATGTCCTCCTCAATTTGAGGAGAGTGGGAAATCTGTTATAATTTTCTTCAATGCACGTAATAGTGGTTTAACACACGATAGTTATGAAGTGTTTTCCCAACACAACAAAGTTGGATTTTAGACCTTCTTCAGATAAACAATCCATAAATGTTTAAAATTACATTAAATAAGTCACTGGTCTCCTTCCCAGTACAACTCTATAAACCTACCTTTACCTTCCCCCATAATTTAAAAATATTTTCCTATTATAGAAAAGGGTATGATGCTCCTCTTGCTAAAACTAATCTCTCCATGTGTTTTCTGAATCCAAATGCATCCTCTCTCCATACTTGAGGTTTCAATGTACTAACTATTCTCTTCCCTCCTGTAAATCCTGAATCAACTGACCAATAAGGACTGGAGTCAGGGGGCCCATCACAAGCGGGCAGCCTGGAGCAGCAGGGGTCCTCAGCGAACATCATGAGGATGCTGTGGGCTTCCTGTCCCAAAGAGAGAAGGCAGAGGGGGTGGGGCCGGACCTCTGCAGTCCTTTCCATGGTGTGAGAAGTCACTCTTCTTTCTCTGGAGAGGCAGAGATACAGAGAGCCCAAGGTCTCTTCTAAATCCTTCAGAAAAGAAGGAAGTCTATTTTACACACACAAGAAGCGATGCAGGCAACGCAGACAAGGTTCCTCCTGCATCGCTTTCTCCACTGCACTCCTAGGTTATCTGCTTCCAAGCTGCTCATGAATCTCCCACCAGCATTCAACCAGGTGCTAACATCTCCCATCGCTTCAAGAAGTCCTTTTCTTCCTTAGGCTACCATCTCATTTCTGGATTTCCTTTCTCTCCATTCATCCTGTGCAATCCTCCCCAATACTGCCTCACACCCAGCGCTCTCACAAAACAATTCATTGTGGTGTTCAATCATTTCACACAGTCAAAGGTTACTTTTCTTTGGTTTTCATCACTCTTAGAATGGCAGGATGTTTGGGGGATATGCAGAGCACAAAGGGTAAAGTCATGGACTCTGGACGGTGTTAGGGGCCTGGATCCAAAACCTGGCTCCTTATTATGGGATCTACAGTGAAATTACTTAATCTCTTCACAGTTTATACGCATTTGTAAAATGAACTTAATAACTGTATTTAGCTTGAAGGATTACTAAAAGGGTAACTAAAAAGCAGAGACATTACTTTGCCAACAAAGGTCTGTCTAGTCAAGGCTATGGTTTTTCCAGTGGTCATGCATGGATGTGAGAGTCGGACTATAAAGAAAGCTGAGCACAGAAGACTTGATGCTTTTGAACTGTGGTGTTGGAGAAGACTCTTGAGAGTCCCTTGGACTGCAAGGAGATCCAATCAGTTCATCCTAAAGGAGATCAGTCCTGGGTGTTCACTGGTAGGACTGATGTTGAAGCTGAAATGCCAGTACTTTGGCCACCTCATGCGAAGAGCTGACTCATTTGAAAAGACCCTGAATCTGAGAAAGACTGAGGGCAGGAGGAGGAGGAGGATGAGATGGTTGGATGGCATCACCAACTCAATGGACATGGGTTTGAGTGAATTCTGGCAGTTGGTGATGGACAGGGAGGCCTGGCACGCTGCAATTCATGGGGTCGCAAAAAGTCAGATATGACTGAGTGACTGAACTTCATCCATGTAAATATTCAATGTGATTTGTACTAGTACACCTAAGTATTCAACTTTTTTTTTAATGGCCCCTTTACATTGAAACATTTTAGCTTAGAGCCCCTGACACACAACACTTCTAAACTTCCTTTTTTTCCACCATTCTTTAAAAAGTTCCTTTTTTTCACCTCTTTCAACCTTAAGCTACTAAAAGAACTGGGCCTCTCTCTGCTTTGCATTCACTATCTCCCTAAATATTCTCATCCATTCCCTTGGAAGAAAGATTTCTATGCTGAAAACTCCCATATTTATACTTTCAGCCCACACTTTCTCCAGAACAGCAAACTTAAATATATAACTAGCTACTTGGCATTATCCATTATCTGTGCCACTTTTTAAACTCACCATGTCCCTAAACACATTCTTGATCCCTAAATTCAGCCCGATCTCCCTTCCTCTCTTCTTCATCTGCAAATGGCACCAACACCTCCAATTTTTCAAGCCTGAAAACTGGAAGGTTTTTCCATGATCCAGTGGAGGCTGGCAATTTGATCTCTGGTTCCTCTGCCTTTTCTAAAACCAGCTTGAACATCAGGGAGTTCACGGTTCACGTATTGCTGAAGCCTGGCTTGGAGAATTTTGAGCATTACTTTACTAACGTGTGAGGTGAGTTCAATTGTGTGGTAGTCTGAGCATTCTTTGGCATTGCCTTTCTCTGGACTTGGAATGAAAACTGACCTTTTCCAGTCCTGTGGCCACTGCTGAGTTTTCCAAATTTGTTGGCATATTGAGTGTAGCACTTTCACAGCATCATCTTTTAGGATTTGAAACAGCTCCACTGGAATTTCATCACCTCCACTAGCTTTGTTCATAGTGATGCTTTCTAAGGCCCACTTGACTTCATATTCCAAGATGTCTGGCTCTAGATTAGTGATCACATCATCATGATTATCCAGGTCATGAAGATATTTTTTGTACAGTTCTTCTGTGTATTCTTGCCACCTCTTCGTAATATCTTCTGCTTCTGTTAGGTCCAGACCATTTCTGTCCTTTATCGAGCCCATCTTTGCATAATTACTTTACTAGCATGTGAGATGAGTGCAACTGTGCAGTATTTGAGCATTCTTTGGCATTGCCTTTCTTTGAGATTGGAATGAAAACTGACCTTTTCCAGTCCTGTGGCCACTGCTGAGTTTTCCAAATTTACTGGCATATTGAGTGCAGCACTTTCACAGCATCATCTTTTAGGATTTGAAATAGCTCAACTGGAATGCCATCACCTCCACTAGCTTTGTTCATAGTGATGCTTCCTAAGGCCCACTTGACTTCACATTCTAGGATGTCTGGCTCTAGATTAGTGATCACATCATCATGCTTATCTGGGCCGTGAAGATCTTTTTTGTACAGTTCTCTGTATTCTTACCACCTCTTCTTAACATCTTCTGCTTCTCTTAGGTCCAGACCATTTCTGTCCTTTATCGAGCCCATCTTTGCGTGAAATGTTCCCTTGGTATCTCTAATTTTCTTGAAGAGATCTCTAGTCTTTCTCATTCTGTTCTTTTCCTCTTTTTCTTTGCACTGATCGCTGAGGAAGGCTTTGTTATCTCTCCTTGCTATTCTTTGGAACTCTGCATTCAGATGCTTATATCTTTCCTTTTCTTCTTTGCTTTTCGCTTCTCTTCTTTTCACAGCTATTTGTAAGGCCTCCTCAGACAACCATTTGCTTTTTTGCATGTCTTTTCCATAGGGATGTTGATACATGTCTCACAAACCGCAGTCCATAGTTCATCAGGCACTCTATCTATCAGATCTAGTCCCTTAAATCTATTTCCCACTTTCACTGTATAATCAGAAGGGATTTGACTGAGGTCATACCTGAATCGTCTAGTGGTTTTCCCTACTTTCTTCAATTTAAGTCTGAATTTGGCAATAAGGAGTTCATGATCTAAGCCAAAGTCAGCTCCTGGTCTTGTGTTTACTGACTGTATAGAGCTTCTCCATCTTTGGCTGCAAAGAATATCTGATTTCGATGTTGACCATCTGGTGATGACCATGTGTAGAGTCTTCTCTTGTGTTGTTGAAGAGGATGTTTGCTATAACCAGTGCATTCTCTTGGCAAAACACTGCTAGTCTTTCTTTGCCCTGCTTCATTCCATACTCCAAGGCCAAATTTCCCCGTTACTCCAATGTTTCTTGACTTCCTACTTTTGCATTCCAGTCCCCTATAATGAAAAGGACATCTTTTTTGAGTGTTAGTTCTAAAAGGTCTTGTAGGTCTTCATAGAACCGTTCAACTTCAGCTTCTTCAGCATTACTGGTTGGGGCATAGGCTTGGATTACCGTGATAGTGAATGGTTTGCCTTGGAAACTAACAGAGATCATTCTGTTGTTTTTCAGACTGCATCCAAGTACTGCACTTCACACTCTTTTGTTGACCATGATGGCTACTCCGTTTCTTCTAAGGGATTCCTGCCCACAGTAGTAGATACAATGGTCATCTGAGTTAAATTCACCCATTCCAGAACATTTTAGTTGACAGATTCCTAAAATGTCAACGTTCACTCTTGCCATCTCCTGTTTGACCAACCTCAATATGCCTTGATTCATGGACCTAACATTCCAGGCTCCTATGCAGTATTGCTCTTTACAGCACTGGACCTTGCTTCTATCACCAGTCACAAGCTGGTAAGGCTTGTGACTTAAGCTGATAAGACTATGGCAGTTCTAGCCAGGGGTACTGATTCAGAGGTGGTTCAACCACAGCTCAGGAATTTGTTTTAGATGAGACAAATAATAAACATGCACATGGCTTCACTTCTCACCAGAGTGCAATCTCCCTCTTACAAATGAGTTCTCTCTGCAAATACTGGCAACATCAGAGATCTATAAATGGTATAGACAGGCAAAAGAAACAAAAACACAAGATCATCTAAATTAAAACTGTTCACTACTAGTGATTTATATATCTCTCAGAGTAAATCAGGAAGAGAAATTCCTTAATAAACAGTAATTCAGAAGTAAAGACCAAATAATTAAACTTAGTTACAAAGCATTTCCATTTAAACAAGTGCAAGATACAAATGTTCACAATAACTATTTGGATTCGTGAAGTGTCAAAGAACAAAACTGCCCAGTCCAACTATATTCAACCAGAAAAAAGAGGGTTTAATGCCTTGGGAAAATAAACAGTAATCCCAAAGGCCTTTGGTATGATTGTATTACTCTCTTTGACTCTAATTCTATCCCATTTCCTTGACTTTCTCCGCCACATGCCAGTTTCAACCCCAAGATATCAAGCAAGAGCAACATGAGCTACATTCGTTTGTATTTACATGTAGACATGGGTTTAACAGAAATGTAGTGAAAATTACCTACATGTCCTACAACAGAAAAGCAATTTTGGATACAAATGTATAAAACTAAAACTGGTGATGCAATTTATGAGCTGACCCAAACCAAAGACCAAAATACATCAAGTTGGAAAGGCTAAACAATATACACAGCATTGTCTCCATTTGTGTTTCTATAACATTTTTTAAAAAAAAATTTTTTTTAAGAAAAAGTAATTGCCACTTCTTCCTTAGCATCTTGACATATTTCTAGAACTCAAGATATAACTACTAGGAAAGTGGCTTCAGGTAAGTACATTATGAACACAATATTCTGAAAACAAAAGTCTACTCCTAGGTTGCCAAATTACCTTATTTAACACAGTAAATGAAAGAATAAAACTAGCATTGCTGCATACCTATCTGCCAAGAAATACATAAATTACTTTTATGTACTTAAAGTTACTCATCTTTCCAGCAACCATGAGATATATAAGGTTCATGCTTAGAAAGGATTAATAGAAGCAACAGGTCCATAAGCCCAACAAAGTCATAACATTTGTAACTTGACAAAGCCAGAATTCAATTTCAAACTTAATTCCAATGGAATATTATTTAGCCATCAAATTAAAGAAGAAAATCTTGTCATTTCTACTATACAGATGGAGCTTGAGGGTATTAAGCTAAGTGAAATAACTCAGAAAGAGAAAGACAAATACTGTATGATCCCACTTATATGTGGAATCTAAACAAAACAAAACACAATTCATAGATATAGGGAACAAATTAGATTGGTGTTTTGCCAGAGCTAGAGGGTGAGGTTGGCAAAATGGGTGAATGTGGTCAAAAAGTACAAACTTCTAGTTATAAAATAAGTTATGAGGATATAAGTGCAGCATGGTGACTAAATAGCGCACTGTACACCTGACATTTGCTAAAAGAGTAAATCTTAGAAGAAAAAAAGTATAACTGTGTGGTGATGGATGTTAACTAGTGTGATCATTTCACAATATACATAAACATCAAATAACTTGTACACCTAAAACTAGTATGTTACATGTCAATTACATCTCAATTTTTTAAACATTTACACTTTAGTAATTAGCCCTTATAGTCCAGTAATTCTCCAATATTAACTTCCCACAATTTGCCACCCCTAGAAAATCAATGTCCTTTTCTTTCTCCTTGTCACGTCTCTAAATAAACGCACTATTTTTTCATTAGTCAATTTGTAGGGTCCCAGTCAATTAATTTAGGAAGAAGAGAGGAAAACAGATTTTTTTTCTCCCATACAAAAGATTAGCAAGAAAAAGGACAGATAATACTTATGTATGTATAGTTCACAGAAGAATGTGACTCAAGGAGATGTTTATAATCTGGGTGGGGCTTATGTAACATCTTAATAGGGGAAGGGTACTGATAGGAAAATAAACGACTTTTTGAAAAGATAAATGGGCCCTGACAAGAGCAGAAGGGAGATTCAGTTTTGGGGACAGTAGGTGTGGAGACCTCATTTCCAGGGCTAAGACTCAACCTTCCCCAGGTTGACTGCTCCAGTTCAGTTCAGTCTCTCAGTCATGTCCAACTCTTTGCATCCCATGGACTGCAGCACACCAGGCCTCCCTATCCATCCCCAGCTCCCCGAGTTCACTCAAACTCATGTCCATCAAGTTGGTAATGCCATCCAACCATCTCATCCTCTGCCATCCCCTTCTCCTCCCACCATCAGTCTTTCCCAGCATTAGGGTCTTTTCCAATAAGTCAGTTCTTCACATCAGGTGGCAAAAGGACTGGTGCTTCAGCATCAATCCTTCCAATGAATATTCAGGACCGATTTCCTTTAGGATGGACTGGTTTGATCTTGCAGTTCAAGGGACTCTCAAGAGTCTCCTCCAACACCATAGCTTCAAAAGCATCAATTCTTAAGTGCTCAGCCTTCTTTGTGGTCCAACTCTCACATTCATATACAACTACTGGAAAAAGTATAGCTTTGAGTAGACAGACGTTTGTCAGTAATGTCTCTACTTTTTAACATGCTGTCTAGGTTTGTCATAGCGTTTCTTCCAAGGAACAAGTATCTTTTAATTTCATGGCTGCAGTCACCATCTGCAGTGATTTTGGAGGCCCAAAAATAAACTCTGTCACTGTTTCGACTGTTTCCTCATCTATTTGGCATGAACTGATGGAATTGGATACCATGATCTTCATTTTCTGAAAACTGAGTTTTAAGCCAGCTTATTCGCTCTTCTCTTTCACTTTCATCAAAAGGCTCTAGTTTCTCTTCACTTTCTGCCGTAAGGGTGGTGTCATGTGCATATCTGAGGTTATTGATATTTCTTCCGGAAATCTTGATTTCAGCTTGTGCTTCATCCAATCCAGCGTTTCGCATGATGTACTCAGTATATTAAGTTAAATAAGCAGGGTGACAATATACAGCCTTGACGTACTCCTTTCTCAATTTGGAACCAGGCCGTTGTTTCATGTCCAGTTCTAACTGTTGCTTTTTGACCTGCATACAGATTTCTCAAGAGACAGGTAAGGTGGTCTGGTATTCCATCCCTTTAAGAATTTTCCACAGTTTGTCATGACCCACACATTCAAAGGCTTTAGCATAGTCAATAAAGAAGATGTTTTTGTGGAAATCTGCTCTAGGAAGGGGATTTACGACAACTGAGTTCTTCAAGGAAGCTCCGCTTTTAGGCAGACAGAGATTTCAGGAACTCAAATGTTTTCTTCTCAAAATAATTTTAATACCATGAGAGCTTATTTCTGGATCTCTCTATATGTCAAGATAATAGCAAGAGAAGAGAGAGACTGGGCTCAACTCTGAATACAACAAGGATAAATGGAGATTTATAACAACAACAACAACAAAAAACTTTCATGTTTCAAAGGGTAACATCAAAAAAGTGAAATGACTACCAACAGAATATATATAAATCATATATATCTGCTAAGGGGCTTGTATCTAAAATACATTTAAAAACTACTAAAACTCAACTGTAAAATGGACACAGGAACTGAACAGCTTTCCAAAGAAGATATTGGATTGCTCCACATCATTAAGAGGAAATGCAAATCAAAACCACAATAAGATACCCGCTCACACCCACTAGAATGGCTATAAACAACTATCCTTCAATCAAAAATAAATAATTTTTTTAAAAAACAGACAATAACAAGTGTGGGCAAGGATGTAAAGAATTAAAATCTTCATATACCGATAGCAAGAATGTAAAATGGTGTAACAGTTTTGAGATTTCCTCTAACAGTTAAATGAAGTTAATGTATGATCCAGAAATTCCATTCCTAGGTATATACTCAAGAGAAATAAAAACATATGTCGGTATATAAACTTATACATGAATGCTCATTATAGTATTACTCAATAATAGATAAAAGGGCAACAACCCAGATGTCCATCAGTTAATCGTGGATAAAATACAGTCTACCCATGTAATGGAGTATTTGGCAATAATAAGAAATGAAGTATGATATATACTTCAAAACTGTTGAACTCTGATAACATCAAGCTAAAGACACAATTAGAAAGAATCAAATATTAAATGATTCCACTAATATGAAATGTACTGAACAGGGAGATCTACAGAGACAGAAAGCAGATTAATGGTTGAAGTGGAGAGGGGAAAGGGGAATGAAACGTTAGAGGGTACTGGCAAAGAGGTGTTGGTTTCTTTGAGGGGTAATGAAATGTTCTAAATTAACTGCAGTAGCAAATGCACAACTCTGTAAATACACTAAACCACTGAGCTGTACACGTTAAATCAGTGAACTGTATGGTATGAACTATACCTAAACAAAGATGTTTACAACATCAGTGGGATGAAAGTGATAATAAATCATATAAGCAAAGAAGAGAAGTCTGAAAGTGTACACCTGGGATAAAGAAACCTTCTCTGAAAAATTTCACTTGAGCTAAATTTTGAAAAAGATGCACAACACTGCCCACAGAACAAACCTAGGAGAGGATTTCACATGAAATTAAAAGCATGTGCAGATGCATAGACATGCAATATGACAATCCTGGCTAATTTCACACAGCCAGAACTCAGAAATTCTGTTGTGAAGTTTCTGCTGCAGAGGGAAACAGAGAAAGATTCACCAAGAGCCCTGAATCCTCAACTTGATTGTTTTTAACTTGCATTTATTTATTTTGGCCTTGCTGGGTCTTTGTTGCTGCAAGGACTTCTCTAATTGTGGCAGAAGGGCTTAGCTGCCCTGTCGCATGTAGGATCTGTGACCAGGGATTGAACCCATGTCCCGTGTACTTTTCCACCAGGAAAAGGCCCTCAATTTTATTTTTTCTTGTAAGCAAGGTGAAGTTAACATTTTAACCAAGGGAATAAAATGATCAAATGTCTTTTACATAAACTATTTTGACAGTCCCTGGAGGACAGACTGGAAAAAGGTAGAAATGGAGTTAAGAGATTGATCAGAGGCTACCATATTAATTTAAGAAAAAATAATGAGCTCTTTTTTGTGGCACCTCAGAGGTGGTGAGCAGCTTCAGGATGAAACTGAAGATCTCTTTTCTAGACATTAGATGCCAGAAACTCGTTGTAGACGATGAGTGAACTTTGTACTTTATGAGACACGTGTAGCCACAGAAGCTGCTGCTCATGCTCTGGGCGAAGAATGCAAGGGTTAGTTCCGTGGCAAGTCAGTGGTGGGAACGACACACAAGTTTCCACGTTTTTTCACCTATGGCCATGTCCATCTGCTACTAATGGGCAGTCCTGCAAAGACCAAGAAGACCGGAAAGAAAGTGCAAACGTTCAGGGTTACACTGTGGACACCCATCTAAGTGTTTTCAATTTGTCTGTTTTTTTTTAAGGGAGAAAAGGAATATTCCTGCAGACACTGATACTGCTGTGGCTCAACACTGGGGAACCAAAACACAACTCCCAAACTGCTAGAATTACCAAACTTTTCAATCTTTCTAAAGACCATAATGCTCACAAGCACATTGTGAGAAAGTCCCCAAACAAACAGGGTTCGAAACCTAGGGCCAAGGCACACAAGACTCAGTTTATTTCACATGTTCTACAACACAAACACCAGTATATTACCCTGAGGAAACGGTGTACCAAGAAAAATAAAGGCAGGCTGCCGAATATGCTAAACTTGTGGCCAAGAAAATGGAGGAGGCCAAACAAAAATGCCAGAAAGAGACTACCAAGAGAGGGAGGCTGTCCCTTCTGAGAGCTTCCACCTCTGATGCCAGTCAAAGCTAAGATGTGAGCTGGTTCCAGGACAGAGGTGACCCGATTGCCTGAGGCTCACTTGGCAGGTGCAGAAAGTTGCCAAGCCCTTCCCAATCATGTCTGAACCAATCCAAGTCCTTGTGACTGGAGGAGCTTGCATATTCACTGTTGTACAGTATTGGGAATGGATCTGTCTTCAGTAAAGACCAGACTATCATTCTCAGCTGCTGGGTATCACTCCCATCATTCCCATAATGAGTGTCCTGAGAGCTGCAAGACTGCCCTGCCCCTCCTGAAAGATGTCATCACAACAGATAAAGAAGAGACTGCCTTCAAAAACCTGGATGTGGCCATTCTTACAGGCTCCATGCCAAGAAGGTGAGAGAGTCATTTCCTAGGCAGGTTGATAAGAAGTCTAGGGGTCCCCAAGGAGAGAGGGGTCTGGAATTCTCAAGGAGGAAGAAAGGACAAACTTCTTACTCTACATTCCTTAGGATTATATAACAATGTATTCTGCCTGAGGACAGTCTCTGGATTAAACCTTCTCTTTACAAGGATTATATAACAACAATGTATTATGTATTCTGCCTGAGGACAGTCTCTGGATTAAACCTTCTGGCTAATTCTGTTATCTTAAAATGTAAATTATAGGAGTAGATCTGATGAGGTCTTTACAACCTCCAGACATTCTTTTGATTTACTGGAGAGTATATAACTCCACTGTTAGCGCTAGCAAAGGGGTACTCTTTCTACCCTCTTCTGATGCCGATGTCAGAAGCTTTCTCTATCTCCTTTACACTTTAATAAAACTTTACTACACAAAAGCTCTGAGCGATCAAGCCTCGTCTTTGGCCCTGGATTGAATTCTTCTCCGAGGGCCAAGAATCCTGGTGTCATGATTCAAAAACAATCTTTCAAAGGGATGGCATGGAGTGGAAAGATTTATTCAAAGCAAATATGAAAATCCTCAAATGCCAGGGTGCAGTCTTGGACAAATATGCCAAGAAGTCTAGTGAAGGCTATGGTGGTAGGAAACCCAGCCAATACCAACTGCCTGACTATCTTTATGTTGGCGCCATCCATCCCAAAGGAGAACTTCAGTTGCTTGACTGGTCTGGATCACAACCCAGCTAAAGCTCAGAGTGCTCTTAAACTTGGAGTGACTTCTGATGATGTAAAGAATGTCATCATCTGGGGAAACCATTCCTCAACTCAGTATCCAGATGTTAACCATGCCAAGGTGCAACTGCAAGAAAAGGAAGTTGGTGTTTATGAAGCTCTGAAAGATGACAGCTGGCTCAAGGGAGAATTCATGAGGGCCGCACAGTAGCATGATGCTGCTGTCATCAAGGCGCAGAAACTGCCCAGTGCCACGTCAGCTGTAAAAGCCATCTGTGACCACGTCAGATAACCCCAGAGGGAGAGTCTGTGTCCATGGGCATTATCTCTCATGGCAACTCCTATGGTATTCCTGATGATCTGCTTTACTCGTTTGTTCCCTGTTACAATCAAGGATAAGACCTACAAGGTTATTGAAGGTCTCCCTATTAATGATTTCTCATGTGAGAAGATGGATCTTACTGCAAAGGAACCGGCAGAAGAGAAAGAAACAGGCAGAAGAGAAAGAAACTGTATTTTAATTTCTTGCCTCTGCCTGACTAGACAATCATTTCAATGTTACTAAATGCTCCAAAGCTGAAGAACCTAACTGTCATCTTTGACTCTAGTGCAAAATAATAATGACATACTTAAATTACTTGTGAAAAACAACACACTTTAAAGATTGTGTGCTTCTTGGTACAAGTTTGTGACGGTTTATTATCATGCTGTTACTGCTGCCTTCTAAAATAAATATATATTCAAGTGAAAAGAAAAACAAAACTAACATGTTCTCAGAGTAACAATAAGGTCAGATGTTTAAAAAAGAAAAGAAATAACAACAACAACAAAAAATAGGAGGATCTGCACTAAACTGGAAGCAATAAGCATACAGGAGAGGAGAAAATGTGAGAAAAAAAGAAGAAATTTCAACAACTAACTAGAGAGAAAAGAAAAGAAAATTAAGGAATGAAAATCAGGAGTAAGGTCAAACTTCAGATGTTGATTTGAGGGTAACCAACAATGAATAGAAACCATAGAAATGAATGACACTGTGCAAGAAAAGCTCAGAATGGAAAAGAGAAGGGGGCACAAAATACTGTGGAATAGTTTTTCCTCAAATTGAACCATCCCTATATAACCAATTCACACCAGTAAAATCCATAATTAGTGTATTAAGAAACTAACCATAAAGGTCAATACTACTTCACACGAAAAAATTAGATGGCTCTAAAAAGAAAGGGTGATAATTTCAGTCTCATTTAATCTTTTCAATTGAAAAGTTTTTACAGTTTCAGCCTAAACACAGCAGTGTGTAATAATAAAGAGGAAAAGGAATAACAACATACTTCTACCTACCTATCCTGAGCTAGTTCTAAACATTTAATCTCTGTTAATTCATTTAATCCTCAACACAACCATGTGACCAAGGTATGCAATCTCCTTTCCTAGAAAGTGAGGCATAAAGAGGTTAAATAATTTGCCCAAGGCTAAAAGGCCCAAAAGGTGTGGGACAAGGACTAACAAAGCTCCAGAAGCCACATGTTTTACCACTGTACTGGTCTCAAAGTCAAGTATTAGACTTTCAGGGCAAAAACAAAAAAAATGTCGGTTCAAATGTTGGGTCTACCACAAACCTTGGCATATTGGTAACTTAAGCAATTCGGTCTGTCTCCTCAGCTACAAGGACGAAATAATGATAGCATCATAGGATTATTATAAGTATTTTAAGACATAAATACAACACACTCAATTATTACCTTCCATTACTTGCCTGGTGGTTCAGATGGTAAAGAATCTAACTGCAATGTGGGAGACCTGGGTTCAATCCCTGGACTGGGAAGATCCCCTGGAAAAGGGAACAGCTACCCACTCCAGTGGGCTTCCCTGGTGGCTCAGAGGTTAAAGCATCTGCCTCTGATGAGGGAGACCCAGGTTCGATCCCTGGGTCAGGAAGATCCAATGGAGAAGGAAATGGTAACCCACTCCAGCATTCTTGCCTGGAGAATCCCATGGACAGAGAAGCCTGGTAGGCTACAGTCCACGGGGTCGCAAAGAGTCGGACACAACTGAGACTTCACTTCACCCACTCCAGTATTCTTGCTCTGAGAACTCCACGAACAGAGGAGCCTGCCAGGATACAGTCCATGGGGGTTGCAAAGAGTCGGACACGATTGAGCGACTTTTACTTCCACTTACTAACAAACAATAATAATAAACATACACTGAGCACATACTGGCAGACATCAATACATAACCAAAGATACCTCACACAGATTATTTTATCTGATCTTCAAAATAGTCTCAAAAAGAATCATTACTCTCCTAGCCAGTTTTACAGGTTAGCAAACAGATTCGAAGAGATGAAGAGACTTGTGCATGGTCGTGTTGTATGGTGAAATGGCTATAAAATTGCTCCAATTCTCCACCCTTCCTAGATTCAACTCCTGGCAATGTGATAATGCAGCTCCTCCCATTAAGAGGTAGAGCTGATTTCCCCATATTCTGAATCTTGTCTGGCCTCACAACTTGACTTGAACGAACAGAATGTGGCAGAAGTGATGTTGTGTGTCAGTTCCCAGGGTGAGGTCTACTTGTTTCCTCTCTATCCTAGACGACATCAACTCAGCTGAAATGAGCCAAATCTAGCCCAGATGATCGGATCACCCATGTGACCTACAGATTCATGAGTAATAACACGAACTCATTTTAAGCCACTGACATCTGAAACTTAGGGTAAGCGTGACTGTAGCCATGAAATTAAAAGACGCTTACCTCTTAGAAAGAAAGTTATGACCAACCTAGACAGCATATTAAAAAGCACAGACATTACTTTGCCAACAAAGGTCCATCTAGTCAAAGCTATGATTTTTCCAGTGGTCATGCATGGATGTGAAAGCTGGACCATAAAGTAAGCTGAGTGCCAAAGAATTGATGCTTTTGAACTGTGGTGTTGGAGAAGACTCTTGAGAGTCCCTTGGACTGCAAGGAGATCCAACCAGTCCATTCTGAAGGAGATCAGTCCTGGGTGTTGGAAGGACAGATGTTGAAGCTGAAACACTAATACTTTGGCCACCTGATGCAGAGAACTGACTCACTGGAAAAGACTCTGATGCTGGGAAAGTGGGAGGAGAATGGGACAACAGAGGATGAGACGGTTGGATGGCATCACTGACTCAATGGATGTGAGTATGGGTAAACTCTGGGAGTTGGTGATGGACAGGGAGACCCGGTGTGCTGCGATTCATGGGGTTGCAAAAAGTCGGACATGACTGAGCGACTGAACTGAACTGAGGAGGGCTGAAATTTAAAGCCAGGTAGTCTGACTCCAGGCTCACCCTCCTAATGACTGCATTATTATAATTGCTAGTTTCAGAGTAGATATAACACACAATGCTACTGTACTATTTTCAGTTGTGAAAATAAATGAAGTCATTTATGTTCACTGTTCTATATTCTTTAAAATTAATTTATAAAAGCTCAAAATAGTAAATATAAGTCTCACCCTAGAGGTAAGCAAACAAATTAAAAAATCTAAAAAGTATATCAGATCTAGATTCAAATTTCAACTGTTACCAACCACCAGTCCATTATTAAATACTGGACAGTAAAAAAGAAAAATATGATGCATATTTTGAATATATTTACACTTCTTTCAAAGTAAATATTTAGTGCAGGGTATCCTGATTAACTCCCCAAGTACTATGAAATGTGCCTATATTAATCTGTATTAATTGACTCACTCTGCACTAATTCACTTTGCTTCCCAGTTCACTGACACATACAGCACACCGTTATCACTTAGCCACCTATATGCATCTATGGCCATATTGTTCCTTTGTTAGATTTTAGTTTCCACCAAGGAATGCAGAAATGATTCCATTAAACTGGAAGTTAAGACTGCCACCCAGCC
>SJYC01084445.1:0-32451 GCA_006408675.1 Madoqua kirkii | reverse complement strand
TAGGTAGCATATTCAAAAACAGAGACATTACTTTGCCGACTAAGGTCTGTCTAGTCAAGGCTATGATTTTTCCTGTGGTCATGTATGGATGTGAGAGTTGGACTGTGAAGAAGGCTGAGTGCTGAAGAATTGATGCTTTTGAACTGTGGTGTTGGAGAAGACTCTTGAGAGTCCCTTGGACTGCAAGGAGATCCAACCAGTCCATTCTGAAGGAGATCAGCCCTGGGATTTTTTGGGAAGAAATGATGCTAAAGCTGAAACTCCAGTACTTTGGCCCCCTCATGAGAAGAGCTGACTCATTGGAAAGGACTCTGATGCTGGGAGGGATTGGGGGTAGGAGGAGAAGGGGATGACAGAGGATGAGATGGCTGGATGGCATCATGGACTCGATGGATGTGAGTCTGAGTGAACTCTCGGAGTTGGTGATGGACAGGGAGGCCGGAGTTGCAGAATCGGACACGACTAAGTGACTGAACTGAACACTGGAAGTTATATTTGTTTCCTTCCTTTTCAACAGTCTCCACTTCTAATTCATCAGCAACTGTTCTCTTTCTGCCTTCAAATTACACGCTAAGTCTCCCTACTTCTCTCCTTCTTCACTACCACCTCTCTGGTCATCAGCCCTCTGGGTTACTGCCACAGCCTCCACGTTGGTCTCTCTGTTAGCCTTTCCTCTCTTCCCACCTATTCTTACAGCAGCCAAAATAAGCATGTTAGGCCCAAAGGAGATAAGCTGTTTTCTTGCTTTAAAGCACTGAATGGCTCCCCACTATAATATGATGCATTCCTAACCTTTTTTCCATGGTCCATAAGGCCCTGCATGTCTCCATGTTGTAACTGATCTGGGGCTATTTTTCCTGCTCGTGTCTGGTCACATTGGTGTCCTTCAAGGTTCTTGAAGACATCAAGTTCTTTCCTGCCTCAGGACCTTTGCACATGCTCCCCTGCCCCCGACAGACTGAAATGCAGTTTGAGTTGCTGGTTGCTTCTCATTTTTTAAGTCTCCTCAGAAAAACCATCCCACTTGATTCTAAACAGGCTGTCTTCTGTTTCCTGCCTTCCAGCCCCACTGAAGCTGCCCTCTGTTTTCTGCCCACCTGCTTCTCATGGTATTTATCACCACGTCTCACATTGGTTTATGTGTCCTTTCCTCTGCTCTCTCTCACTTTACCGTTCACTCTGGTGGCCCTGGAAGCACATGTCCTTTATCCACCTACCATGTGCTATAAAATATTTGCTATACAAATAAGTGAATGGGTGAATAAATGAATACACTATCCCTCTACAGAGACTCCAGACATGAATTTACTTAGAAGACTTATAGGGCATGAGGTTATGTTTATTCTCTCCAACTTCTTTCCTTTTCAGTTTGTCTCAGCACAGTGTCCCAAATCTTTCTTAAGATATTACCATCACATCTCTTTGGTTAGAAAAGCACAATATTCACAGCAGTTATGTGAAAGGAGAGCTGTCTCCTGATCTATGAGCTGGGCTAATTTTGAAAGCTGAAAATTATGGTTGAATGCATCATCTAAGAAACAGGCTTGAGCTAGAAGATCCATTTAAATGTGTTGATAAACTGGCATTGTGCTAATGGGCATTTCACTCCTGTATTTTCCGGGTCTCATATTTTTGCAGCTGGTAAATTACATTAGGAGAAAAATCAAATGGAGATTGAATGCAGAGAAGCAAAGTATTACATATTAATGAGCCAGAGGAAAAGGGCAGTAGAAAAAAATATTCATATATATGTTAACTTCTAATTACATTAAGGACTGATAGAAATCCCTACCTAACTCTATTTAAAATAGTATATTCAGTCAATCATCATTAAAGAATAAGAAATAAAATCTGATGAGGGCAAAAAGTAGCAATCTATATTTAATTATAGATTGGAGAAACTTTAAAATCTGTAGGGAGACTGAATTCAACTATATAATTTCACAGTGGCATTAATAGACTAATATTTCTTTAGTTCAGGCTGTATGTTAGGTAAATAGCCAATTTTTGCCTGAAATTTGTCCACCATAAGCTACTTGAGGTCAGGAATTGCCTTATTCATATTTGGGCCACACTGCCCTGATGGGCACACAGCAGCCACCATTAAAGGCTTGACTTCACCTGGGAATAAACTGAAGGACCAGGTAGATACTCATGCCCCAGGCAAGACCGCCTCCTGCCTTTGTGTCTTCTTATGAACCCAAGTTGCTTTCTATCACAAACCGGGTAATGGCAGGACAGTACGCCTCTGGGCTTCTTTTCAGACCAATGTTCTCAACTAGATTCTGCCATAACTGGGAATAAACCTGACAACACACTTACGGAGAAGGCAATGGCATCCCACTCCAGTACTCCTGCCTGGAAAATCCCACAGATGGAGGAGCCTGGTGGGCTGCAGTCCATGGGGTCACTAAGAGTCGGACACAACTGAGCGACTTCCCTTTCAAAAGCACAATATTCACAGCAGTTATGTGAAAGGAGAGCTGTCTCCTGATCTATGAGCTGGGCTAATTTTGAAAGCTGAAAATTATGGTTGAATGCATCATCTAAGAAACAGGCTTGAGCTAGAAGATCCATTTAAATGTGTTGATAAACTGGCATTGTGCTAATGGGCATTTCACTCCTGTATTTTCCGGGTCTCATATTTTTGCAGCTGGTAAATTACATTAGGAGAAAAATCAAATGGAGATTGAATGCAGAGAAGCAAAGTATTACATATTAATGAGCCAGAGGAAAAGGGCAGTAGAAAAAAATATTCATATATATGTTAACTTCTAATTACATTAAGGACTGATAGAAATCCCTACCTAACTCTATTTAAAATAGTATATTCAGTCAATCATCATTAAAGAATAAGAAATAAAATCTGATGAGGGCAAAAAGTAGCAATCTATATTTAATTATAGATTGGAGAAACTTTAAAATCTGTAGGGAGACTGAATTCAACTATATAATTTCACAGTGGCATTAATAGACTAATATTTCTTTAGTTCAGGCTGTATGTTAGGTAAATAGCCAATTTTTGCCTGAAATTTGTCCACCATAAGCTACTTGAGGTCAGGAATTGCCTTATTCATATTTGGGCCACACTGCCCTGATGGGCACACAGCAGCCACCATTAAAGGCTTGACTTCACCTGGGAATAAACTGAAGGACCAGGTAGATACTCATGCCCCAGGCAAGACCGCCTCCTGCCTTTGTGTCTTCTTATGAACCCAAGTTGCTTTCTATCACAAACCGGGTAATGGCAGGACAGTACGCCTCTGGGCTTCTTTTCAGACCAATGTTCTCAACTAGATTCTGCCATAACTGGGAATAAACCTGACAACACACTTACGGAGAAGGCAATGGCATCCCACTCCAGTACTCCTGCCTGGAAAATCCCACAGATGGAGGAGCCTGGTGGGCTGCAGTCCATGGGGTCACTAAGAGTCGGACACAACTGAGCGACTTCCCTTTCACTTTTCACTTTCATGCACTGGAGAAGGAAATGGCAACCCACTCCAGTGTTCTTGACTGGAGAATCCCAGGGACAGGGAAGCCTGGTGGGCTGCCATCTATGGGATTGCACAGAGTCGGACACAACTGAAGCGACTTAGCAGCAGCAGCAGCAACACACTTAACCTGAACCTCATCATATTCATCTGTTCCATGCTGGGTATTACCCCTGTGATATTTGCCTAACATGTTTATATGTCTTTGTGTTCCGCAACATCTGCTGATTCCCATCTATGTTCAAGGCATAGTAGTAGATTTCCGGGATCTTACTTGCCAGCATCAATACTCTGCATTTTGTTAGGCATTTAAAGCCAATGTTTTCTCTTATCAGCTGAGATATTTCATGGATTCTTTGTAGTTCACTCCTTACTGGAGATCCCTCTTCTGCGGTTTCTTCTTCATGAGTGAACACAAATTGTCCCTCTGGGTCCTAACAGTTCCTAGTCCAGGCCTCCATGTACACTATTATGTTATTTCTGCTGGGGTTACGGCCCTCCCCCAGACAGCCCTCTCAGACAAGATCTAAGACTCAGGCCAGATCTCTCTCTCTCTGCTTTGAGAGAGAGAGATCTGCTGATAAGAAACAAACATTCCATGCCCTGTAAATTTCAGCACATTCATAAGATGGCAGCTCTTTGTATCTCAGTGTCAGATTCTCCCTATTCTTCAAAATTATTTTGGTTGAGTCAAAGTTGAACCCACTGTTTCCCCAAGTTCTCAGTGAAACCTCCCATACAGATTTAAGGTGAGGTTTGGCTGTTGGATAGGACAAGATTCCCAGAACACCAGCAGCTCTCTCTAAAAATGCTATTCTAATCTCCAAACAGTTATAATGGCTGGTGGTGGGTGGCCAGCTGAGAGTCACAAAAGCAGTCCCTGACCATCAGTTTATATTTCATTTCAAAATGAGTAGCAGGTGTCTCCTCAGATCCAGCTGAATGACATTAGATAATGTCTAATTTTAACTTCCTGCTATTGATGCAATATACCTTTATTAACCA
This sequence comes from Madoqua kirkii, assembly GCA_006408675.1. Classification (NCBI taxonomy): domain Eukaryota; kingdom Metazoa; phylum Chordata; class Mammalia; order Artiodactyla; family Bovidae; genus Madoqua; species Madoqua kirkii. The sequence continues at coordinate 27,952 of SJYC01084445.1, read as the reverse complement.
TTCTTAAGGTCATTGCTCTCTAAGAAAAGGTTGGAACCACCAAAGAAGGTAGTGGTAGACTGGAGCCATCCTTAAATTTCAGGAACATTTCTAGTTAAATATCACAGACACACACACACACACACACACACACACACACACACATTTAAATTGATTTTCAGCATATTCAGTGAAAGTTTAATGAGCCCAAAGAACTATGCTAACTGCTAGGAATACAAGGATAAAAAAATCTGTTGCTTTCCTTCAGGACACAAAAGGGGATGGATTTATAAAACAAAATTACAGAAAACGATAAGTACTCTGGTTACAAGAGGGTAATCCCTCCTCCACTTTGGATTTACCTTTAAATTATAATATCCATGTGAATAAATTTAACATGAAACAATGGAAACAGTGACAAACTTTATTTTCTTGAGCTCCAAAATCACTGTAGATGGTGACTGCAGTCATGAAGTTAAAAGATGCTTGCTCCCGGGAAGAAAAGTTATGGCCAACCTAGACAGCATATTAAAAAGCAGAGACATTACTTTGCCAACAAAGGTACGTCTAGGCAAAGCTATAGTTTTTCCAGTAGTCATGTATGGATGTGAGAGTTGAATTATAAAGAAGGCTGAGTGCCGAAGAATTGATATTTTCGAACTGTCAGACTCTTAAGAGTCTCCTGGACTGCAAGGAGATCCAACCAGTCAATCCTAAAGGAAATCAGTCACTGGAAGGACTGATGCTGAAGCTGAAACTCTAATACTTTGGCCACTGGATGTGAATAACTGACTCACTGAAAAAGATCCTGATGCTGGGAAAGACTGAAGGCGGGAGGACAAGGGGATGACAGAGGATAAGACGGTTGGATGGCATCACCAACGTGATGGACATGAGTTTGAGTAGGCTCCAGGATGGTGATGGACAGGGAAGCCTGGCATGCTGCAGTCCATGGGGTCTCAAAGAGTCAGACACAACTGAGCAACTAAACTGAACTGATTACCAACATATTACAAAACAGAAAATATGTTAGACCAAAAATGGAAAAATTAATCTAATTTCAGAACAGAGAGCAGAACTCTCAACTGAAAAAAATTATCTTTACAAGAAATGGAGGGTATTATCATCCATGTTCTGATTTTTCCATGGAGAGGTAAAAATCAAGCAAGCATGGACTGCCCACAGGCACTTGAAAACCACTGGTCTAGATTGTCTCAAGTTCTACAGGCAATGAATTTCCTTTGCCAAGAACCCCTTTATTCAAATTGGTTCTACTCCTTCCTCTGTATTTTTATGCCTTACAGTAGAGGGACAGATTTTCCTATAGTTTTCTAAGCCCTGTGTTCAGGGCCAGGTACCTAATTTGTGGTTCCCTGTGCAAAGTGAAAACGCAAGGTTCCTCATTATAAAATGTATTAAGAGTTCAGGATAACAACGGCAGGGCATACAACCAAGTGCAGACAGGCCGAGGCCCTGGACAGCTGCAGGATGAACCTGCATTAGGCTGGCTCTGCCCGTGTTGTCTAACACAATCCCTACACTGATTTCCCAAAGAAGAGCTTTAAAAATGATGCTTCAGCACCAAGGAATCATGTCTAAGGAAACATTTCTAGAATGACACTCCAGCTTGATGAAGTCTTTCTTACTGGTCAGTAAATCCTATCTTGAAGGTCAGAGCTCAAATCCAAAGTACTGCGGATTATGAATTTAAATATTGTCTTAACCTCCTGGCAGTTAAAATGTTCTCAGCTTAAGTTGATCTTTGTGTCTACAGCTTACATTGGAGCTTAAGAATAATAACATTCCACATGTACACAAGTTGATGAAAACCTCCTGGATAGCTCAAAAAATCTCCATGTGGAAAAAAGGACACTGAGCGGCTCCAGCTGTGGGATGGGAAACAGCTGTGGGAAGGATGCTATTCTGCCTTTTTTGTACTTGAAGCAGAAGGTGTTGGCTGCTGCTAAGTCACTTCAGTTGTGTCCGACTCTGTGTGACCCCATAGACGGCAGCCCACCAGGCTTCCCTGTCCCTGGGATTCTCCAGGCAAGAACACCGGGGTGGGTTGCCATTTCCTTCTCCAATGCATGAAAGTGAAAAGTGAAAGGGAAGTTGCTCAGTCACGTCCGACTCTTTATGACCCCATGGACTGCAGCCCATCAGGCTCCCCCATCCCTGGGATTCTCAAGGCAAGAACACTGGAGTGGGTTGCCATTTCGAGGGATCAAATATTTATTCTGCAGAGACAGGCAGCAATTCAGAGCAAGGATGACTGGGAGAGTCCTGAGAATGTTCTGGCTGGCCCACCATGATTCCCCCTTTAGATTTCACTACAGCCTCCTACTGCCTCTGCACTTTCCTCACATTCAGTCCATTTTCCACACAAAGAGCAAAGTGCTGTTTTAAAAAGATCTAATTCAGATCAAGCCAGTCCTTCCAATAAAGCTTCTGAATAGATTTCAAACCCCTTACCACAGCTTGCAGGACCCTTCACGGCCTGGCCCCTGCCTGTTTCACTGGCCTTATGCCTATGGTCTTCTTCATTCTCGGTTGTGTTCACATGTTTTTCTGTTCCTGAAAATTCTAAGACATTTGTATTAGAAGGTCTCCCTCCTTGAAATGCACCTTCCCTAGAAATTCATATGTCTGGCTTCTTGTCATTCAGGTTTCAATTCAAAAGCCTCTTTACAGAAAGACGTTGCTTGACCACCCATCCTGAAGTTGTCAGTTCTTTCCATCACTTGATTTTATCTGTATTTTCTTCAGACCATTTATCATAGACATTCTTTATTATGAGTCATCTGTGGTTCCTAACCCCTTTGTTAATGATGTGAGAACTGGAAGCTCACCTGCTTTGTTCCCTGACAGATCTCTGATGCTTAGCACAGGATTATAGATGGTAGAGCAATGGTGTCACATACTCAAATACTTCATTCTGCATTAACTAAGACGGAAACACTACACACTTTGGTTTGAAAATGACAGTGTACCTGCAGAGATTTTTAACTAGAAGGAAATGTTATGTGCTTTCCATCATTGAAAACTGACAGCTTCTCTGCAGAGATTTTTACATATACAGGAAAAAGACTGACATGTTAAATGTAGCACTTCATGTATAGTGCCTGCTGTGTTTTTCCCTGGTGATTGTACTTTTCATATTTAAAGAAATTCTTTGGTAATTTCCAGGAGCTCGATTAAGTAGTCTACACGTGATGACAATTTGCACTCCCAAAATCCATAGAGCACTACAGCTGGCAGCTAGACATTAATGTTCAATGATGATTCCTGGGTCATTGGTTTTGTCAGAGTAAGGAAAGTGAAGTTCAGTGACTACACTTTTAACATTCATTTCTCACTTCATAGGCAACAAAAATGCGGCCTTATTATTCAGACTAAGATTTAAAATTGCAAGTCATTGCTGAGACAGTGATGAGAAGGTCAGTTTTAGGGGAAGAACAATTCTTTTCCTACCACATATTCTCCTATTTAACCTTGAGGGTATCATTGGAATCAGAACCCCAATACTGCTTTATCTCACTACATATATCAAACTAATTATATTTCTACGTTTCCTTTCTATACATCAGGAAATGTTGAATAAAATTATACTCGCTACTTAAGAATCAAGAAAGAAGAAGGAAAATTGTGAAACATGCTCATAATTCTTGTCATGCACTCAGCTGATTAAGGGCAGAGCAATTCTGGAGACAGGGATCGGTCCATAGTGTATTTTAATCTTTCCTACACAGTGGAAACGAAATATTATACAGGTTTTGGAGAAACAACCCTCCAGGCATACAGAGCCGAATCTATTTTGTTACTTTACTGCAGACAACACAGAACAGAAAAAGCAAAATCATGCTACACAAAGGTTTGGACCATCAAAGGTAAAGAAATTAAAATGAATATATTTCATATTAAATATGTAAGCTTTTTTCCTTGACTTAGGATGACCTTTATGGATTGGACTTCAATAGAGACCACTAAAACTAAGATTTTTCTTGAGAACAAGTGTTAGTCCAAAGAAACAGTAGAAATTAACAAGCAGTTATTGTGATAATTACATCCTGGGAAAAATTATTACATACTTTTACTTTATTATTACTTTTTTATTATTACATACTTTTAATAATAATATTACTTTTACTTTATTATTACATACTTTTAATTTAACTATTACATAAATACTAGATACTTTAAAAATATCTATTAACTCTTTAGCCTAAGAGGTCAAACCTGCATCAGCTGGTCTCTTGCCACAGAGGATGATGAGGTGCATGTGTGTGAGTACTCAACTGTGTCCAGCTATTTGTGATCCATGGACTATAGCCTGCCAGACTTCTCTGTCCATGGAATTTTCCAGGCAAGAATACTGTAGTGTGTTGCCATTTGAACTACTGACAAATGAAACTGTCTTGGAAAAAAAAATCAACTCCAAGCATTTTTGAAAAACTTTTCCAAGTGACATATAATAGTGAATCCCAAGTTGCATTGTCTAATTTACACATGCACCTTAAGATGCATGGAAATGGAATGGAAAACAGAGATGCAATCATGATTTAAGACAACAATCTGAAAGTCTGACTTAATCTGCATTCCAATGGTTTATGTTGCGATTTAAAAGTTTCTGGATTTCATACAAAGATTTATTTGATTAAAGCTAAAATAGGTCAGCTGCAAACTGTCTCATAAAGTTTGTTAGTAAGCAAAAATTTTATTATTTCTGCAGATAGTGTATTTCCCCCCATACTTTTAAAATTATGTCTGAAATATTCTCTTGATTGATTTATAAGACAGAGAGTATGTTGGGCTACGTTTAAAGGAATGGTCCACATGTGGATTTATTATCTAGGCAGCAAATGTCAAAACCATATTTGAGAAAAATGTTTGCCAATAAATTTAAAACATGATGTTCATACACTTGCAAAATTTAATAAAAGTTGAATTTTATTATAATTTTATAAAATGGAATTCAGAGCAGATAATATATGCCAATTTTCAGGAGTCTCTGTAATAACTTTTGGTGGTTACTGCTTAAGGACAATTATTGGCTAATTTCTAACAGGGAACTACAATGAGAAGACACAAGTCGTATGTACAAAAGTCAGAGATGAGTCAGGAAATTTGAAGTCAGTTAAAAGTATACTAACTAATCCTAGAAATAAGTTTTCTGGGCAATACAATGCATTTTTCCTAGGGAAAAAACATGGCCACAATGTGGGCAGACATTAAAATGTGTACATTTCAAAGTGAGGTGAAACATTCTCATCAACATAGGTTAAAGCTCATTCTCTGACATTCAATAAAGATAACCCCCTCTCAAAAAACTGTATTGTGACCATATGAATTCTTCTACAGAAACCTTTTCTCCTTGAGGGAGAGGCTTAATCACCAACTGGTACATTATAATGCAACTGAAGAAATTAGGGATTACTAAATACAAATACTGCATTTTAATAGCAAATTTCAATCTTCATTGAATACACAATTATGGAGGCATGGTAGCTAAGACGGAGAAGGCAATGGCAACCCACTTCAGTACTCTTGCCTGGAAAATCCCATGGATGGAGGAGCCTGGTAGGCTGCAGTCCATGAGGTTGTGAAGTCTGGCACGACTGAGCGACTTCACTTTCACTTTTCACTTTCATGCATTGGAGAAGGAAATGACAACCCACTCCAGTGTTCTTGCCTGGAGAATCCCAGGGACAGGGGAGCCTGGTGAGCTGCCGTCTATGGAGTCGCACAGAGTCAGACATGACTGAAGCGACTTAGCAGCAGCAGTGGCTAAGATTCCAGTGATATTTCAAATGTCAAGAGTGTCAAGTAATAAAATCTTCACCAGATGAGCCAGGCTTGTTTTATAAGTCATATTAGATCAACTTTTACTGGGACTACTTCCTCATTATTACGTAGTGAATACCTACTCTTTGAGATAAACACAGGGTAAGCCTAGAACATTGTAGAAAAATGCCCACTGAATGTAAGATTTTATAACAGATGAAAAAGAATTACCTGTCACAAAGAAATGATTAAGTACCACTGACTCATTGCTCCACTGACTGAGTCTCAATATGAATTTAGAAAGATTACAGGTCTAAGGTTTTTCTAAGTCAATATGTCAATTTAATCAGTGCTGAAGTATCCAAGGAGTTTACTTTGCCATCATCAAAAGCATTTAAGTAATCACCCTTTTAAACACTTTGCATTAAATCCTGAACTAGTGCAGTTTACACAGAAAACTGCTCTGGTGGATATGAAGCTTACTCTATAATCTCAGGTGTATCAGAAATACCATTTTTCCTTAAATCCACTTAAATCTAACACCGAACACCCTACAGCAAGAAGTTCAATCTCAGTCACTCTTGTATATTCCTCCCTTGTCCAGAGTTGTGCCAGAAGCCCCAGGATCTTAAGCATTACTAAAATAAAGTGTTCCCTCCCTTGCCTGCCCCAATCACTGGTTTACTTTGTTACAGAATTTGTGGTCACCCTGGCTCACATGCTTCCCTGGTGGCTCAGAGGTTAAAGCGACCGCCTGCAATGCAGCAGACCTGGGTTCGATCCCTGGGTCGGGAAGATCCCCTGGAGAAGGAAATGGCAACCCACTTCAGTATTCTTGCCTGGAGAATCCCATAGATGGAGGAGCCTGGTGGGCTACAGTCCACGGGGTCGCAAAGAGTCGGACACGACTGAGCGCCTTCACTTCTTCTTCTTCTTCTTCTTCTTCTTCTTCTTCTTCTTCACTTCCGGCTCACATCGGGCCACCCACTGTCCCAGATCACATGGCTGTGATTTTGCTTTTTCTGAGCTTGCCTCAAACCTGGGAGTCATTGGCGTGGTGGTGGAAGTCTCCCCAGGGGTGCTGTGGGTCATCCTCTCTGCGATCACGCTGTCTCATGATGTGTTCGTCATCACTAGCTCCCTGGCTTCTGGGCACTTCCTGTCCCCCAGCCATGGGGTAGAGCCTAGTGATTAGTTCTGGCCAACTAGTGGTTAGTGGAAGTGGTATGTGTCATTTTGGCCCCATGAATCACCAGTGTGAGACCCTCCATTTTTCTCTCTCCTCTGGCACAGTACTAGTAACACTGCAGTCGGCGGCTGTTCTGTCAATCCGGATCCCAGGTGAGCAGACATGGAGTAGAATGAGCCCATCCTAACCACCATGGAAATTAATCTTGAGGGAAAACCAAAAAACATGCTGTTTCATACTACTGAGATTTGGGGCTAGTTTGCTGCTGCAGTATAATTTAGTGCTTCTCAAACTTGAGCATGCATTAGCATCGCCTGGAAGGTTTGTAAAAACACAGACTGCTTGACCCTGTTCCCAGAGTTTCTATTCAGCAGGACCAGGTAAGACTTGAGAATTTCTGGTGCTAACATGTTCCTAGGTGATGCTGATGCTGCTGGTTCAGGAACAAGACAGTGAGAACTGCTGACCTGGACTTTCCTGCCTGATATGGGCATCTGGGGAGTGATGCTCAGTCATTCCTGGGAACCCGAGGCCCACACCACAGACTTGGCAGGGAGGGAGAATATATTAAATATCTTTATTTTCATTAACTTCTAAGTGAACGTTTGCAATTTCCCTCTATTACAAATGTATGCAATAAAGCACAATAGCATTAGCAGTACCTGTAAGTTCATCATGAATAAAAAGTAGAGATATTTTTATATCACTTCATAACTAAGTATCCATGCTCATCACTATATCAAAATCAAGATAATTACCGGTTATGCTTCCAGAACTTACTGTTTCTGAAGTGAAAGTCACTCAGTCATGTCTGACTCTTTGTGATCCTATGGACTATACAGTCCATGGAATTCTCCAGGCCAAAATACTGGAGTGGGTAGCCTTTCCCTTCTCCAGGGGATCTTCCCAACCCAGGGGTCGAACCCAGGTCTCCCACATTGCAGTCAGAGTCTTTACCAGCTGAGCCACCTGGGAAGCCCAATGCTTAATAAACAAATATATATTATTATGGATGTGTTAGTTGCTTAGTCATGTCTGACTCTGGGAGCCCATGAACTGTAGCCCGCCAGGCTCCTCTGTCCATGGGATTCTCCAGTCACCAATACTGGAGTGGGTTGTTATTCCCTCCTCCAGGGGTCTTCCTTACCTAAGGATCAAAGTCAGGTCTCCCACACTGCAGGCAGATTCTTTACCATCTGAGCTACCAAGGAAGCCCATATATTACTATATCTCAATCTTAGAAAGTGTTGTGATAAGTGAATTTCAATATAATAGGCTTGGTTTATAATTCTGAGCAAACTACTGAAGGGGACCATGGAAAAAATGAATAATACCTACAGCAACATCTCAGCTTAGACTAAATTCTTTTGTCTTGGGAAAAATTCTTTTTCCTTTAACTGCTCTCAAAAGAACTCCTCTCTTCTACTTTACACAGCATAATCTCTTCAAGTTTAGGATTCTAAAAAAGATGGAAAAGACTTTCAGCAACTTTTGCTTTTGCACTGCAAAATTCTCTATGATAGAGAAACTAGGGAGCTGGATAACTGTATGGAAATTGGGGGGAGGCTTCCAGGGGAATAAACCTTAAAATCTCTAATAATTATCCTATCACATTCTATCTAAATGAATTACCTTCCTCTCCTTCTCTTTCTATACTTATTAAAGTGTTTTCTTCATTTAAGACTAGTGCAGGTTCTCTCTCTCTTCTGAAACTTTCAATAGTTGCCTGATTTCAAGAAGTTTTAGGGTAGCTCTCCATAACATGAACTTAACATGTGTTATTACATATTTACAACTTGAGCTTGATAATCAATTTACCCAAATGTTGCGCTGAGGATAATATAGGCAATATCTATATATATTACCATTACCTGTATTCATTTAGTCACTTACGGAATCACAAATATTGAGTAATAGTGCGCAATAAAACTGGCTTTCTGCTGCAGCTTATCACTGTGATCAGCCACACAGATCAGGCACTATTCTAGGCGCCAGGAATAAAGTGATGATCAAGGTAAACAAGTTCTGTGTTCTCACAGAACTTTAATTCTATTCAGTTCAGTTCAGTTGCTCAGTCGTGTCCAACTCTTTGCGACCCCATGAATCGCAGCACGCCAGGCCTCCCTGTCCATCACCATCTCCCAGAGTTCACTCAGACTCACGTCCATCGAGTCCGTGATGCCATCCAGCCATTTCATCCTCGGTCATCCCCTTTTCCTCCTGCCCTCAATCCCTCCCAGCATCAGAGTCTTTTCCAATGAGTGAACTGTTCTCTACTGGGGAACATAAGTAATAAGTAAAACTGTTAAAGAAGAGGAAACACCCCAAAGTATTAGAGAATTACAAGAGGAATGGGACACCACACAGTGCTTCTAGAACTTTAATGAGCATAAGATTTGCATGTTTCCATGGACCAGCAGCACTGGTGTCACCTGGAGTACAGAAAAGCAGACTGCAGGCCCATCCTAGGCAGAGTGAGCCAGCCTTGACATCTTAATAAGACTACACACACGAGATGTGTATGTCTGTTAAGGTCTGAGAAGCACTGTCATGTGACTGCATACCAGCACATAGTAGGTGCTCATTATTCATACATTTAGTGACAATGAATATTCATTAAATTAACTGGCACACTGTAGTTTCTGGCTGATAAATCAGGATATTGATTAAAGGTGAAGGGTATTATGGTTTATATATTTTAAGTATTTCAAGAAAATACTTGAAAATACTTCAGTATTTCAAGACAATTATTTTCAGGGCTCATTTTGTGCCTCACCTACTACGTGCACAGAAAGGTCATCAAACACAATGCTTTTTTCCCATGAGGAAAAGTCATTGTTTTTAGTGAGACCAAGAACAATTTATTCAGCTTGAAGTTTCCCTAACTGCTGGGCAGGGATGGAGGGGAAGCAGGAGGGAGGCAGTAATAAAATCCTAACACTTTAAAAACCTGATGCTTCAGAGCCCTCAGCTTCTAGATGGCCTCTGAATAGCCAGTAGGCAAAAGGCTGTAGAATGAGGCAGATGGGGAAGGGTCCTCTGCTCATGCTGTTTACGAACCATGATCTGCAGCAAGTCCCTTACTTCGGCCCTTAGTTGCCCCATCTGTGGTGGTTTAGCCGCTCAATCATGTCCGACTCTTTGCGACCACATGGACTGTAGCCTGCCAGGCTCTTCTGTCCATGGGATTTTCTAGGCAAGAATACTGGAGTGGGTTGCCATTTCCTTCTCCATGCTCCATCTGTAAAATGGGACTAATGATAATAACCAATCAGTGTTTATGATTTTCAGAGATCTTAACTCTTTCAACATCTTCTGACTTATTTCTCATAATAAATATTTAAGGGATGACCATGCCCTTTCTAGAGATGAGAAACTGAAGCTCAGAGTGGCTGAGTGTCTCAGCCCAGATCCTGTGAACACCACACAGAAGAGCTGGAGTCTGACAGCAGGTACGGAGGGCAGACTTCAAAGAGCACGTTCTTACCTTTAGCTCAAACTGCCCCATTAGAGCTCGCTTTGGTAACGTAATGCTATACTGACCTTTGTTCCTACTCTCATTTTTCTTTCAATCTCCTCTCCTAAAATGACTATAAACACTAACATAGGAGTAAGAACAAACAATCAATCTTGGTATTCCATCAGCAGACGCTGAGTCCCCAGGAAAAATAAGTACAAGTCAGGAAGACAGTGACATCCCTGAAGCGAGAACAGCACATCTGGGTGCAGAGTCTCCAGATGTGTGAACACAGTGATAACAAAGAGTGTGGAAAGTGGGCAGAGGAGGAGGAGTGAGAGGAGGTGACAGAAGGGCACCCTTGGGGGAGGAATCCAGACGAGGCACCGGAGGTGTGGATGCAGTCAGTGCGTATCTGAACCTGAAGGAGGCAGCATTCTGCAAACAAATGTGTGTTCAGCTCGACCTATCTGCAGGCTTTTCCTGAATCTATAAACAGCAGCAACACGGCATGACCCTGAAGCTCCGCACTGACCACAAGTGTATCTACAGCTACAGCATGCAGTGATGCAGAACAATTTATAACGGCTTTTAGAAAGATTTCCTTTTAATTAGTTTAATGTCAAAAGTAACTTGGCCCAAAGGTCCACTCTGGCTCCTTCAGTATATGTAACTAGATCTTTACAGAAGGTAGGAAAAACGTATGACGTATTAAAAAATTATTCTTAAAAGCTCTTGTCTCTATCCTCCAGGTGTTCAGAAACTAGACTCTACTGTTTAGGTGTCTGGACTGGTATTGCTAAAGCACTGACAATAGAATTTTATTAAATCACTGACAACACAGTTTGGTAAACATTAATTATAATATTATAATATACAACGCATGAGGGGTTAACTAGCCTGGCAGCTTACAGGTCTGCTGAGGCCGTGCTTTCTTTCCCCAAAGACTTAGCTTTTTACAACCAGCCCAAATACTTGTGGGTGGCAACTTAAAACATACGAACCATCTGGAAGATGATGACTGGACACTGATATATGACTGCTGGTTTCCAGAGCCTGAGGAGGGACAGTAAACATTAGAATTTCCTTTTACCTACATCACTGTGCAGGTGACCTTCAAGTACCTTCATCTTGGTGCACCTGCAAAGGAGCTCCAGGGAACCATAAAAGCAGGTACTACTAGGTTTTAAGGGCAGCTGTGACTGATAGAGTGGACACATGGAGAACCGAGTCTCATTCTTTCCTCCCATTTTGCTTTAGATTCTCAGAGGCCTTCAGACACAACGCAGCACTTTATAAGAAGCTGCAGCTTTCTTTCTTAGGTTTTATTCTGAAGACTTTCTGAGCTAACTCCATCAAAAGACAGATCAAAGATTTTGGGGAGGAGGAAGTCATGAGTCAGTAGCACAGAACACTTGCTGACTGCATATGGAATAATAGGCAGCGAAAATTGCTCAGTCGTGTCCGGATCTTTGCAATCCCATGGACTATACAGTCCATGGAATTCTCTAGGCCAGAATACTGGAATGGGTAGTCTATCTCTTCTCTAGGGCATCTTCCCAACCAAAGGATCGAACCCAGATCTCCCGCATTGTGAGCTGATTCTTTACCAGCTGAGCCACAAAAAGGAAGCCAAAGAATACTGGAGTGGGTAGGCTATCCCTTCTCCAGTGGATCTTCTCGACCCAGGAATTGAACAGTGGTCTTCTGAACTTCAGGCAGATTCTTTACTAGCTGAGCCACAAGGGAAGCCCAGAATAAACAGCTTAACAGGCAGAGGAAAGAGCTAAACAAGTAAGTGCCTTATCCCTTTAAAATTGCGCCCTAAAATATTTCAGGGGCCATAGCAAACTCACAGTAGGAAGGGGAAAGGGTGGAGGGGGGTTAATATTTTCAAGGAGAACACAATGACAACTGTGTACCCTGATGGGCCTCAGGATGAAGGAAAAAACAGGATACTGGCTCTAGATATTTAAGGTGTATATCAAAGGAACGATTTAAATGAGCCCAGACTACTGCATCTTCCCATACACAGACTAGCTCTAAACTAACTTCAAATGTATGTGTTTTTTTAAATTAACAATAATCTTTCGATGTTCTGACTACCTTGTTTTTTGTTGCAAAACCCCTATATATCCTCGTTTTTCTCCCTTACTTCTTTGGAAAAGTCTCTCATAGCTATCTGAGAGCTTGTCTCCTGGGCTGAAGTCCTCAGTATGTCCCCTAAGTAAAACATCATTTTCAACTTTAAGGTTGTGCATCTTTCTTCAGTGGACACAAAGGGCTACTTTTCCATTGCTTCAACTTAATCAGTAAACAAAATTTTAGGTATTTATTTCAGTCTGGGGCATCATGAAGAAAATCCTGAGATTACTGAACCCAGGAAGTTTGAAAACCTATGTCTCATGAAATATAACCAGATGGTTTTATACCACTTTGCACTTTTTAAATTTGCATTTTCATTGTTAAATCCAGAGGCAACAAAATAAGGATGACCACATAGACACCTCAGGATGTGCTAATCATTTTTCTAAATATTCACTCAAACCCTGTCAATTAGCTGTGCCCCTCTCAGCTCCTTTTACAGACAAGAAATGAACAGAAGATACTGACTCACTTGCTCAAGGTCACCTAGATTCAGAGCAGGCAGAAGGTGTGTTTGTGGAGCCGGCGCTTGTCACCACCACACTGCTGCTCCTGGCAGGCTGGGAGCATGCCAAGAGTGTGACATGGCATTCAGCAAGCCTCTCTGCCGTCTTCCACAGACTTGAAAACTGGAAATTTCACACTACTGATATTTTCACACTTCTAAAATGTCACAGATTTCATAGGCGCTTTTGGGGAGGGGTTGGGAAGAAGAGATACAGCATTGCATTAATTATATGCATTGGTTACAATATACGCTCTATTTAGATTAGTTAAAATTTGACAAAAAAGTGTCTGTGGGTCAAGGAAAAACAGTATACTCACAATGCTGTGTGTGTCTGTCTGTCTGCAATGAATGTCTAGACACACGCATTGATTTCTGTTCTATTAACCAAAATAAAATACCAATTAAGAAACGAGGGGGAAACCTATAAAAGATAGCAAAGATAAACTGGGGACAGGAAGGAAAAGAAAGAAAGGAAAATCAAGGCCAGCTATTTAGGCAAAATTGGGCAAAAGGACAACTTCTCCTAAGGGTATGAAGCCAGGGCGGTCTGCTGGCATGGTATTTAGAATCTGTGGAAATAAGGACGCTTGTATTTTGAGCACAGGCTTCAGGATAGTGGATCTGAAAGGAAGGGAGAGAGAAATGAATGATAACCCCCGACTGAGACATAAGCAGCCAGTATAAAGGCAAAGAGGCTACCCAGGACACAAGGGTCTGGGGACTATGATCTGTTTAATAATAAACAGCACCATATTAAGCACACATTCCTCAGGTTGGCATGCAAAGCCCTCCATAACGCCATATGGCGTTGGCTTCTCCAACTCCTCCAACACAGGGGCTAAACTCACCAAATCCAACTCATGTTCCCTGTGCCTCTTCAAGCCGAGGTGACAGAAGACTTCCTCTCAGGCAGAAAAGCTGCTCCAGGAGCCCCCTGCTTATACTTCCATCTTCTCCAGGCTCACCCTCCAGAGGAGCACGCTTTTTAAAGGCTGCTTCCTCCTACCATTCGTGAGATAGGCTTTGTTTAACCTTTCCACCTCACAGCATTTTAAATCTTCCTCAGGGCATTGAACATATTCTTTTACTCTACTGTTCTGTGGTTTGCAAGTATTTTAAGTCAGGTAACACATTGTTTAAGTGAAAATAAATAAAATGTGTCAAAATGGAATGCCGCAGATTGGTAGTGAAGGAGAAGGCTGATTAAAGGGAAATGTATTCCTTTTTATGTATCTTTGGTTCAAAGAAAAGTATCTTGCACACAGTAGTACTCAGGAAGTATTTGCTGTGTATAATGAAAACAGGGCTACTGGTAGAGTGATCACACCTCCCGTTCACCTGGAAAAGTCTAGTTTGAGCCAGCTGTCCTATCATAATTATTAATGGTGCCCTTATTCTCTCTCAAGTGTTTCAATTTGCAAACAAATTATATCACTTTAGTTATATAAGAAAAAAAAAACTGATAGGTGAGAATGATATGTTGCAGGAAAGGTTAAATTAGTTCCTCCAAATCATAGAGCACAGAAGGATCTTAATATATAATCCTAAATCAACAGAGGGAAGCATCTTTCATAAAACCAGACATCTTAAGTGTTGGGGAACCAGACCGGAGCCATGGCAGGCTCAACAGGCTGCACTAGGCCTAGGTTTTGAATTCTTGTAAACCTGGGTCATGATTCCAGGAGACTACCCCCTAGCAGGGTCCCATTCACCCTAGGATGAAGGGCCTGAGCTACTCCATCTTGTAAAAGAAATTCCATCCTGCAAGTTCCCGGGCAAAAGAACTTCGGACGTTACCCAACCTAAGCCCACTACCCATAGCCAATCAACCCTCAGATTACCTAACCTAGCCCCATTGTACACGAGCCAATTGGTCACTAGGCTAAACCTTCTGACTTTATGTTCAGGAGCTTGTGATTTACCTTGGAAGTAAAAACCAATAAAGAATCTACACACAAATCCTATGGATGGAAGTAACCAACCAGTTATCTGTCAACTTAAACACCCCCTAAAGTGGCCAATCAGTTGTCCTCCTGCTTGAACACCCCCTCTTGTACCCTTTTACCTGATTAAATTCCCTGTAAAAGCAGTGCAGCCCAAGACTCGGGGCTCCCTCCCTATAGCCGCTGCGTCGGTGCCGGGGGAGCCCTAGCTCGAGCTAGCAATAAACCCCTTTATGCTTTTGCATTGCCGTGGACGTCTTATTTCTCTCAGTTTTGGGGACTCGGACTTCGGGCATAACAAAAGCTCCTTCAGTTTCTGCCCCCAGAGTGCTTCCACTCCAGTTCTGGGTCTCGCTGAGTCTCACTGGCATTAAAAAGCAAAGCAAAGATGAAGAGCCTGCACGCCAAGGGCAGGGATCCAACCATTCTCTAGGTCACACAGTAACCAGGAAAGACTCCCAGTCCCTGTCTGCCAGTAACAGCCATTAAATCTGGCCCTGCTGGTCCAATAATGGAGTTGCTTCTCACTGGCTGCACTTCAGACCTATTTCCGAGATTCAGTACAGTTCATAAGCTTAATGAGAAGCAAACAAAATTAATTTAACCTGCTTTATTCAAAGAACCATTTGCTGTACAGTTTTCAAGTTTGGTTTAAAAAATAGTGTTCTACATAGACTTCCCTGTGGGTTGTTATTGCTTTTGTTTGCATTTAAGATACTCAGTTCCAGTTTTCTCCTCTGTTTCAGTCAATTTTATTTTATTTTCAGCCGTTCTATAATGCATCATAAATAATCCCAATTCATTTCTTCACACAATAACCAAACACTTCACATTTTGATGCAATATGCCTACGAGAATATTTCTTAAAGGTTCAGTTAGTGTTATGCTTTCAAATAATCACATGGATTTTCAGTATCCTTGTTAGTTTACTTAAGTTAAAACACAATATCATAATTCTGGGGCCTAAGAAGTTACTGGGCTTCCCTGGTGGTTCGGTGGTAAAGAAGCCACCTGTAATGTAGGATCTCAGGTCTAGAACTCACAAATAGAGTAACCAGCATGAAAACTCTTTGATGACTGACCCTTCTCTTTGCAGAGCATGTTATCATTACTCCAGCCTTTTCTTTTAAAAAACAAACAAACTAGACTTACTCCTCCTTTGGCCTCATTACACCAATAAACAAGGCAAAGCAAACAAAATTTCAATAAAATATCCAACCAATAAAATTTGATGCCTACTACCAATCTAAATAATAAAGAACGTGGCTAATGCTTATAGTGTTTGCATAAAGGCCTTGGATAAGTTACTAAAGAATCCTGGAATCTGCTCACTGCCACTGGATTGAAAGCAGTTGCTCCAAGTGCCTGCAAATCTTAGAGAGAAAATCTCAATACTTCTGCTGAATCATCAGACCCAAGTTCATCATGGAATGTTACACCCTGTACTCAAAGGTGTAAAGGTGAAACAAGTTAAAACAGTCTCATCGACTTCTCCCCCATCTAAAGGGCAGAGTCTAGTTTATCCTTTTGCACAATGTTAATCTGAATTCAGGGGATTTGTTCCAATTCATAGTTCAGTTTTCACACTATATACTGAGTGATTCTGTCAGTGATTTTTTTGGGACACCAGTGAACCCAAGTCCCCATGAACTGACTAATCACCACCTACACATTCTGTGCTATTAATGTCAAACTAGCCTTGAATCCATAAATCCAAATTAAGCATCAGTATTTGATAACAGGCAAGCACACATTTAATTATTAACTCATGCGTCCAGCATGAGTATGGAGCTGGTGCTTCTCAAGTCAGGCTGCAAATCAATTTAGATAGCAACTTTTAAAAAAACACAGGTGCCTAACTTGTCCTAAGATGCTGATTCAGAAGATATGGGGTAGGTCCAAGCAACTGTATATTTAAAAAACTTTCCAGGAACTTCCCTGGGGGTCCAGTGATTAACACTACTTCCTGGTTGGTGACCTAAGATGCCACACGCTTGACTGTGTGCTACGTCACTTCAGTTGAGTCCAACTCTTTGTGACCCCATGGACTATAGCCCGCCAGACTCCTCTATCCATGGGATTCTCCAGGCAAGAATACTGGAGTGAGTTGCCATGCCCTCCTCCAGGGGATCTTCCTGACCCAGGGAACATCTGAACTCGGATCTCTTACATTCCCTCATTGGCAGTCAGGTTCTTTACCACTAGCCCCACCTGGGAAGCCCAAGATTCCACATGCTGCTGGGCAACTAAGCCCTCAAGCCACAGGTACTGAGCCCTCCTGCTGTAACTAGAGAGAAGCCCACACGCCCACAACAAGGAGACTTCATGGTGCAACTAAGACCTGACACAGCAGAAAATAAATGGTTTTTTTTTTAATAAAATTAAAAATAAAAGGCTTTCCATGCAATTCTGATGCTTGGGGGTAGAAACTGTCACATAGGTACTGACAGAAACAATCCAACACGATAGAGAGATGAATGGTCTATGCTTCTCAAACAGAGGCAGGGGACACTGTGCCGAGGATGTTCAAAGACAAAGAACATTTTGTGTTCAAAGTTGAACATCCGAACCCGGATCTCTTACATTCCCTCATTGGCAGTCAGGTTCTTTACCACTAGGCCCACCTGGGAAGCCCAAGATTCCACATTCTGCTGGGCAACTAAGCCCTCAAGCCACAAGTACTGAGCCCTCCTGCTGTAACCAGAGAGAAGCCCACACGCCCACAGCAAGGAGACTTCATGGTGCAACTTAGACCTGACACAGCAGAAAATAAATGTTTTTTTTTTTTTAATAAAATTAAAAATAAAAGGCTTTCCATGCAATTCTGATGCTCGGGGGTAGAAACTGTCACATAGGTACTGACAGAAACAATCCCACAGGATAGAGAGATGAACGGTCTATGCTTCTCAAACAGGGGCAGGGGACACTGTGCCGAGGATGTTCAAAGACAAAGAACATTTTGTGTTCAAAGTTGGCATCTTTCCGAATGCCAACTTTCATAGGTATTTTAAAACGCTATTTGTATTTTGGTGGCTACAAGTGTCAAAACTTATTTAAGATCTGTACATTTCAGTGTATGTTTACACTTGGACTACAAGGAGATCCAACCAGTCCATTCTGAAGGAGATCAGCCCTGGGATTTCTTTGGAAGGAATGATGGTAAAGCTGAAACTCCAGTACTTTGGCCACTTCATGCGAAGAGTTGACTCATTGGAAAAGACTCTGATGCTGGGAAGGATTGGGGGCAAGAGGAGAAGGGGACGACAGAGGATGAGATGGCTGGATGGCATCACGGACTCGATGAACGTGGGTCTGAGTGAACTCCGGGAGATGGTGATGGACAGGGAGGCCTGGCGTGCTGCAATTCATAGGGTCGCAGAGTCAGACATGACTGAGCGACTGAACTGAACTGAACTTACCTCAATTAAAAAGATCACTTTTATATTAAAATATGGGCAGATTCTGGAATTCAATGCAAGATCTGCTTTTCTCTTTTAGATGAACTCTGAAACTTTAAAGAAATCTCCCTTTTCGATGGGCTACATTAGTCTGGGTCCCCATACCCAAAGAGGCAGCCATTCTCATTCCTTTGCTTAGAGTGGGAGTTAGAACTTGAAATGCGAGGGGAAACCTTTTTGGAAGGGCTCAATGAGTTTAGCAATTCTTTCATTTCCAAAGTTTCTCATTCATTTCACTACCCAGGACCCCCTCCCTCTCCTTGCTTCTGGCTTCTTTGCCTGTTTTAAGTCCCTCACTTGTATCTGACTCTTTGCGATTCCATGGACTGTAGCCCACCAGGCTCCTCCGCCCACGGGGATTCTCCAGGTAAGAACACTGCAGTGTATTGTCCTGCCCTCCTCCAGGGGATCTTCCCCACCCAGGGATCAAATCCCTCTCTTCAGTCTCCTGCGTGGGCAGGTGGTTCTTTACCACTAGTGCCACCTGGGAAGCTGATCTTTCTTTTCTTCCCACCTACTACTAGTCTTTCTACTTTAAAACACTTCAAATCCTCAAAAACTTCCACTCTTCCTCAAGATGTGAGAAGTTCTGTTTGCTACAAAGCAGGTAGTCTAATGCTCCTGAGGCCCTGGCATCATGAACCACACACTGTAAAGAAATTTTTCACTCAAAAATGCATTTTAAAAGGTTCTCTTTCTGTGATAAACCATGATAGAAAAGAGTATGAAAAAAAAGTGTGTACGTAGAGGCAGAACTGAATCACTTCGTGGTACAGCAGAAATTAACACTGTAAGTCAATAAATACTTCAACACTTTTTTTTTTTTTTTTTTACAAAAAGGTTCTCAGCTGCGGGAGCTGGTTATGATGAGAGGCTGACTCAAGACTCACAACTCTCCCCACCATTTCCTGACTTCAGTGTAAAGGCAGGGTGAAGGGTTATTAGCAACGATTACAGAAAATAACCGTCAGAAGTAACTAGGCTCCAGGGGCCCTTCTTATCTCCTGTGGCCAAAGAGCGGAAGGGTGAAGGACGCACCCTCTGGGCAAGTTAACTTCAGCTGTCGCTGGGAGATTCGGTGTCCCCGTCTAAGGTAAAGAGTACACATCCGCTCACGGATTTAATTAGTTGGCATTTATCTTCACGGATTGCAAAGTTACGAACGTACCCATCAAATAAGCGTGTACGTCAAAGCCTAGAATACAAGAGGACGCGGGGACATGCCCACACAACGCAAACAAAAAACAGCGGCCTCGACCCAATGCGGCGCCATCCCACCGCCCGCGTCCCTGCGAAACCCGCGCTCAGCCCCCGGAGCCACGCCCCTTTCTGCCGCGGCCCCGCCCCGGCCCCCCTCCCGCCCAGCTCTGCGCAGGCGCCACCCGCCCTGCCGCGATCCGAAAGGCTGCGGGGCGGGGCCGCGGGCGCGCGCCACGCCCCCTTCTGCCGCGCGCCACGCGCCCTTCTGCGGCGGTCCCGCCCCTGCCCCCCCTCCGCTCAGACTCTGCGCAGGCGCCACCCGCCCTTCCGCGTTTCGAATAGGCTCTAGGTGGTGGGCTGAGGCCCCAGACCCCACTGGCCACCCGCCTCTCACGCGCTCGGCGGAGGCCTCCGCCTCCTCCTGACGCTCCCCGGGTTCCGTGAGGGGCGGGCCGGGGAGAAGGGCCGGCCCTAACAGGAGAGAGTTTACCCGGCGCCTCAGCGCCAGCCGGCTGGCTGCAGCCCGCCCTTCCCCGTCTTTAAAGGAGCCGAGCGCTCCCCTCCTCCCCCAGAGGAGCGGCCTCACGGTTGGTGTCCTCAGGGGCTGGCCTGACGGGTGATTCGGCGCTGCCTGCTGTCCGCTGCGGTGGGAGATGTCGGAAAGTAACCTGGCGGCGCGCAGTGACGGGCTCGAGGGGCAGGTGTCCGGGGCGCGAGTCATCGCCCAGGCCCTGAAAACCCAGGTGTGAGGTCTGCCCGCTGCAGAGAGCCCTACGGAAGCCGACGGGGGCCGCCGCGTTGTCTTGGAAACGCGAAAGCGGCGGGATGGGGAGGTGGGCAGAAGGGAGGTTTGCAGGAGGTTTTCTTTTTGCCGCCTGGGGTCCCGGCCTCATTCCTCTGCTTTCGGCCGCCCCCCAGGATGTGAATTACATGTTCGGCATCGTAGGCATCCCGGTGACCGAAATCGCCCTTGCTGCGCAGGAGCTGGGCATCAGATACATCGGGATGAGGAATGAGCAGGCAGTAAGTACGGACTCAGAGCCCAGCGCGTTCTCGGGAATGAGTAACAGTGATGACAGAGAGTTCACTGCAGACTGTAGCTGCTTACCGCTCGCTCCTCTCATACTTTACGCTAATCAATCACAACGCTCCTGGGAGGCAAGACCGATTGTTAATCGTCACTGCCGATGAGAACAGTGAGGCTCCAGTTAAAAATAAATCAATGTAAAGTAAAATTATTAAAAGAAAGACCCATCCCCCCACCCCACCCCCTCGCCATTACACACACAGAAAAGTGAAGAAACTTGCTCAAGGAGACAGCTGGTATGGGCGGAACCAGGGTGTGAACCCAGATGTTCTCGCTCTGGAGTCCTTGTTCTTACAACTACAAAGCATGGAACTCTGCCAAGTCTGCGGAGTGTCAGAATCGGAAGGGACAGCTACCTGGTCTGAATCCTGGCCCCCTGTGCTCCATTCCTATAGCTAGCTATTGTTCTGTGTCTGTTCCTGTGTATCATTTGCCTCGTCGGCTTCCCTATCAGGCTGTACATATTTCTTCTTCGCACATCTGTATCCCTCAGTTTATCCGTGGGGCCTGCCCGTGATAGTACCTGCAACATGAATGGGGAAAGTCACGTCTCAGGTTGTGTAGTAGGTGGCTCTGCAAGGTGACAGCATCACAGATGATAAAGCCGCGACTGAACTCCAGAGATGTCCCAAGATCCAGGCCAGTGCTCATTCCACCTGGAAGCCCAAGAAAGGAAGTTAGGACGTTTTGTCAACCCCGTCTCATTTCTTCCTAAAGGGCATTTAGCATTTTCCCAGGTTATCTTGTAACCTCTTTCTGTAATGAGCTGAAGTGCAGTTTAAAAATAAAAACTAACCATGCTGCTACTGCTAAGTGGCTTCAGTCGTGTCCAACTCTGTGCGACCCCATAGACAGCAGCCCACTAGGCTCCTCTGTCCCTGGGATTCTCCAGGCAAGAGTGCTGGAGTGGGTTGCCATTGCCTTCTCCAAGACTAGCCATATGAAGGCCATAAAAGAAATTTCAGTCCATCTCCAAGCAAGGATTGAAAATATATAGTATGTGTGACCGGACCATGTGGAAATAAACGAATTTAACAACAGGAAGATGGGAAATCCCCAAACATTTGAAAATTCAATGCATTGTAAATATTTGAAAAGATTAATTAAAATCAATAAACTTCACAGCAGATTGATTAAGAATAAAAGAGAAAAAAAAATACAAATTACCAGTATCAGGGATGAAGAGGGAGATGTCGCCATGAACCCTAACTAACCAGTGGGATGAAGAAGAAATCCCAATGGAAAATGGAAAGCATTTTGAATTGAATGATGATGAGAAAATGAGATCTCAAACATGTGAGCTACAGCTAAGCAGTTCTTAGAGGAAATAGTTTTAAATGAATCTCTTAGTAAAGAAGATAAAAAAAATCAGTGCTCTGAACATGCATTTTAAGAAGCTAGAAAAAGGAAACCAAAGTAAATCCAAACTGAAAGTAGTAAAATGATAAACACGAGAGTGGAAATCAGTGGAGGAGAAAACAAAGGAACAGTAGAGGAAAAGCCACAGATCCAAAAGTTGTGTCTGTGAAAAGATCAATAAATTTGGTAAATCTCTAGCAAGACTGATAAAGAATAAAACATAAAAAGCACAAATTATCAATGTTCGGAATAAAAAAGAGGGCATTCTATTGATCCTGCAGATGTTTAAGCAATTATAAGATGATATTTATCTTTCACTTTTCACTTTCATGCATTGGAGAAGGAAATGGCAACCCACTCCAGTATTCTTGCCTGGAGAATCCCAGGGATGGCGGAGCCTGGTGGGCTGCCTTCTATGGGGTCGCACAGAGTCAGACACGACTGAAGCGACTTAGCAGCAGCAGCAGTAGCAGCAAGATGACACTATGAATAAACTAGATGATATGGACAAATTCCTTGAAAAACTAAATATCAGATTTAGATTCTTAACTGATTATCTGAAATGTACAGATAGATTACTTGTTAAAACGAAAAGTGTTCCATTTTCCCCTTATTGAGAGTAAATTATTACATACATACTTTATACATGTATAGTATTTATTACTTAATATGATTTAGTACTATAAAAGTTCCAAAGTGCTCAAGTCCCAGTGTTTTTTCTTTGTAGGCTTGCTATGCTGCCTCTGCAGTTGGATATCTGACAGGCAGGTAAGCTCAAGGCTATGTTTTATTTTAGCTTCTTTTTTAAACTTGAGTTGTAATTAACATATAGTATTAAATGAGTTTTAGGTGTCCAACATAGTGATTTGATATTTTTATACCTTGTGAAATGGTAACCACAGCAAAACCAGCTCCCATCTGTTACCATACAAAGTTGTTACATACAATGTTATTGACTGTGTTCCCTATGCTATACATTTCATCCCAATGACTTACTTATTTTATAGCTGGCAGTTTGTACCTCTTAATCCCCTTCACCAATTTTATCCATTTCTCTACCCACCTTCCCTGTAGCAATCACCAGTTTTTTCTCTGTGTCTGTGAGTCTGTTTTGTTTGTTCATTGCTTTGTTTTTGAGTCCACATATAAGTGAAATCATATGGTATTTGATTTTCTCTGACTTACTTCACTAAGCATAATGTCCTCCAAGTTTATCATGTTGCCACAAAGAGTTCTTCATAAGATTTCATTCTTTTTTATTGCTACTATTTCATTGTGTGTATGTGTGTGTATATACATATACACACATCTTCTTTATTCATTCATCCATGGATGGACAGTGAGGTTGCGTCTGTGTAATGACTATTGTAAATAGTGCTGCATGAACCTAGGTACATGTATCTTTTGGAATTAGTGTTTGTGCTTTCTTTTGATAAATACCCAGGATGGAATTGCTAGATTGTATGATAGTTCTATTTTTAGTTTTTTGAGGAGCCTCTGCATTGTTTTTCATAGTGGCTGCACCAATTTAAAGGCTGTCTTAAGTAGAGGTTCCTAAGAAGTTACTTTATAAATGAAAGTGATAAACTGAATTGTATGGAGATACCATTTTCTTCAGTGCTTTAAGCTTAGAAGGTCATCTAGGGTAAAGCATTCAAGTTCAACTTAAAAAATTGGAGCAGAACACTGCATTTCAGAATTACTTTTCTGTCAAAGACCAGTTTACATTATATATTTACTTGTTAAGAAATTTTGAAAAACTACTTTTTTTTTACATACAAAAGTACACTGAGTAGTCAGAAATTTGCTTCTGTATACAATCACCTTGATTTAGCCCAAATATAGTAGGAGCAAGATATGAGAAGTTTAGTGAAATACAGTTTGAGGATGGTGAATACCTTATTTCTTGCAGGAAGACTGATATCTTTTTTTTTAAAACTAATTCAAAAATATTCTGATAATTGCTTTACAGCTTTAGTAAAGACCTATGCGTCTTTCCTTTGAGGTCCAGGAAGATTACATTCCACCCTAAAGTGGCAGGAATCAAGTAGTACATCTGACCTACTTTTAAAAGTGATCAATTCTGTTTTGCTTTCAGGCCAGGAGTCTGCCTTGTTGTTTCTGGCCCCGGTCTCATCCACGGTTTGGGCGGTATGGCAAATGCAAACATGAACTGTTGGTAATGAGATTATTATTACTGAGAACACGTTCTTGAAAGTATCAACACATGATTTTATCCAGTGGAGAACCACTGCTCGTGGTGGGAACATGGGGGTTCATATGCTTGAGGAAATGACTTAGTGAAAAACTAAGAAGAGTGTTAGGAAGAAAATTAAAAAAAAACATCGATAATTCTTTTACCTAAAGAAAAACACTTAATATTTTGGGATATTTTTGAATATGTGTCTATTCCATATCTATATATGTAAGTGAATGTGTATATAAGTCTGTTTAAGTGAAGAATTGTTTATTAAAGATCCCAGCTCAGTATGCAAGAATGTATTTAATTTTTCACCTTGTCTTGCAGGTGAAAGTTGAAATCATATTTATTGAGTTGGTTTTATAAACAGATTAGTTGCTCTTGCCCTTAATCCTGGTTCTTTACCAGTACCTGATTCTTTACCAGTACAATCATGTTAAAGGGAGCTGTGTCTTTTTCTTTTTTAATAATTTAATTTATATTTATTTGTTTTTGGCTGTGTTGGGTCTTTGTTGCTGAGTGGGCTTCTCTGTAGCTGTGGCGAGCAGGGGATAGTCTCTAGTTGCGGTGGGGGGGCTTCTCGTTGCCTTGGCTTCTCTTGTTGGGGAGCGCAGGCTCCAGGGCACGTGGACTCAGCAGTTGCAGCTCATCTGCTCAGCAGCTGGGGCTCCCGGGCTCCAGAGCACAGGCTTGGTGGTTGTGACACACGAGCTTAGCAGCCCTGCGGCATGCAGGACCTTCCTGGATCAGGGATCACACCTGCATCTCCTGCATTGGCAGGAGGACACTCTTTACCACTGAGCTACCAGGGAAGCCCAAGGGGGCTAAATTCTGTTCAGTTCATGCAATGTTTAAATTTCCCAGGGGAAGGGCATTATTTTCTTTCTTGCTGTGTGTTTCTTTCAGGTCCTTCTTTGCTTTCTTCCTACACGTTCTTATCAACTTCAGTGTCTCGTAATTTTTAAGTGACTTTAGCTTTGCTATCTTTTATTTCTCCCCGAGAATTTTATTTGCTGAGGAATTTTTCTCATCATTCTGCCATTTCCAAATAGACTTAGTTCGGAAAGTATGGGGGGGGGAATGTTTCCTTCTCTTAATCTCAAGAATAATAGGAATAGCATAACAATTCATTTTACATCATCACCACTGAGAGGTTTTAGCATCAGTATCCAGAAGAGGCAGAGGAGACGGGGGTATGGAGGAAAAATATTTACTGTAAATTTCAGATTTTTCTGAAATTGAGAAAGTGTTTTCTCAGACCGAGATGTTTCCTAAATCTTTTTAAATTGACAGTTTTTCAAGAGAAAATGTAATTCTTTTTTCAACATTCATTGAGTGTTTTCTATTCTCTGGGCACTTGTTGTAATTCGCTTTTAAAAAATTAATATTTCAGGCCCTTGATTGTGATTGGTGGTTCCTCTGAAAGAAGTCAGGAAACAATGGGAGCCTTCCAGGAGTTCCCTCAGGTACCCGTCTCTAAGATCTTCCCTCTGTCAGTCAGTTCAGTTCAGTCGCTCAGTCGTGTCCGACTCTCTGCGACCCCATGAATCACAGCACGCCAGGCCTCCCTGTCCATCACCAACTCCCAGAGTTCACTCAGACTCACGTCCAACAAGTCGGTGATGCCATCCAGCCATCTCATCCTCTGTCGTCCCCTTTTCCTCCTGCCCACAATCCCTCCCAGCATCAGAGACTTTTTCAGTGAGTCAGTCAACTGTTTGCATGAGGTGGCCAAAGTATTGGAGTTTCAGCTTTAGCTTCATTCCTTCCAAAGAAATCCCAGGGCTGATCTCCTTCAGAATGGACTGGTTGGACCTCCTTGCAGTCCAAGGGACTCTCAAGAGTCTTCTCCAACACCATGGTTCAAAAGCATCAATTCTTCAGCACTCTGCCTTCTTCACAGTCCAGCTCTCACATCCATACATGACTACTGGAAAAACCATAGCCTTGACTAGACGGACCTTAGTCGGCAAAGTAATGTCTCTGCTTTTGAATATGCTATCTAGGTTGGTCATAACTTTTCTTCCAAGGAGTAAGCGTGTTTTAATTTCATGGCTGCAGTCACCATCTGCAGTGATTTTGGAGCCCCCCCAAAATAAAGTCTGACACTGTTTCTACTGTTTTTCCATCTATTTCCCATGAAGTGATGGGACTGGATGCCATGATCTTCGTTTTCTGAATGTTGAGCTTTAACTTTTTCACTTAGTATAATTATACTCCATTAAGATTTATGGAGAAGAAATTAAAACTCCTACAAAATAAAGTCTGACACTGTTTCTACTGTTTTTCCATCTATTTCCCATGAAGTGATGGGACTGGATGCCATGATCTTCGTTTTCTGAATGTTGAGCTTTAACTTTTTCACTTAGTATAATTATACTCCATTAAGATTTATGGAGAAGAAATTAAAACTCCTGTCTGCAAAATAAACACATAAAATAGAAATACCTGAGGTAACTTAAAGGAGATTTTCCTCAACTGCAGGAAGCTCTCCATGTGAGTGTTAAGAAAGCCTAGGCTCTATTTAGCAATCTTCCAAGAAAGGTGACCTTCTTGACAGAAATTTAAACTCTGAAAATAAGTTCTTTAAAGAGTCAAGAAAATGCAGAAGTGAAAATGATTTGGACTGTCAGACTTTGAGGAGGAGAAAAGTTGAAAGGAAAAGCCCCGCTCACACCTGCGGAACTAAAACTACCAACTGTTCTATAGATTTTATACTAAAACGTACTAAGAGAGACCATTTCTATCCAGTGCTTCAAAGTACACTAAACAGTGAAAAATTAGCAACACTGAATCTATGCCAATCAGCATAGCACAAAACATACAACTGGAAAACTGGCAGAAATGTAAAAATAGATTATTATTATAATGAGATATAACAGGTAAAGTTGTGTATCCTTGGATGTAGAGTTTCTGGGTCCAAGGATATTCTTACTTACATTTTTAGGAGATATTGTCAACTTCTCTCCCCATTTACTTTCTCACCACAGTTTATGACTGTTATTACCTAACTTCTTCATTTTTGCCAATCTGAGAAATGAAAATGGTATCTTGTTTTGATTTTCTTCCTGAATTGTACCAAGGCAGATGTTTGGTTGTACTTTGCAGAGGCTTTTAAGAAACAGTCCAGATAATGCATTTTTCTCCGTCTTGCCTCTAAACATAATAGAATGTAGTGACTTAACATTTTGTCTTCTTTCAGAAGAGTAATATTACACATGCACTTATTTTAAGTGATTTTTTTTCACATATAGGTTGAAGCTTGTAGACTATATAGCAAGTTCTCTGCCCGGCCAAGTAGCATAGAAGCTATTCCCTCTATTATTGAAAAGGTAAAGTATTTAATTACAAGCTCTCCAGGTCCACTGGTTTTTCTCATTTGCTTATACCTGTGTTACTTTTATTCTCAATAGAAAGAGTAAAAATTTGGAATATATCAGGCAATTAACAATGATATTGATAAATAGCTACATACATTTTAATATTCACTGTCCTTAACTTAATTAAAGAACCAGATAAATTTTTTGGAAAAATTTTTTCCTATACTTTTTTTTTTAATTATGGAAAAGTAAAAAGAAAGATAAAATGAAACCCTGAATGCCCTTTCTCTTGTATTTCTGTAAGATTATTTTTGAAAATTAGTACT
>SJYC01084444.1:0-34133 GCA_006408675.1 Madoqua kirkii | reverse complement strand
CATGAGAAGACATTTGATGCATGTAAAATGTGTGTGTTAGACTATGAAATAGGTGGATAGTTTTCTTTTACTTGGTTAATTTATTCAAAGGTCATTTATTAAATGAACTAAAAAACATTAATGAGTTGAGCACATATAGTGAGGCCCCACCTCAGAATATATAATACAAAACACATAATCTGAATGAGACATGGTGGATCTGCTAAACAGGCTAACAGATGTAGAGGGAGGACAGGAAACAGCTAATTAACATGATACTGATGGCCACGATGACAATACTGTTATCAGAAATAGCTACAATAGTGTTGAATGTGTACTATAATCTATGCAATATGTTAAGTAAGAGGGAAACTCACTTACAGACAAGAAACTCATAACAGAGTTTCAGTACAGATACACCATCATTCAGGCGGAATCTGATAAAGCAAGAATTACAAGTCAGTGCTCTCAACCACCATGGAGGTGATTATGAAGGTGATGAATTATGAAGGATTATGATTATGAAGGATAAAAGGAGTGTGGTAGGCAGAATATGGCCCCCAAAGATGTTCAAATGCTCACCTCTTGAACCTGTAAATAGACTTCCTTGCACAGCAAAAGGGACTTTGCAGATGCGGTTAAATATCTTCATGGGGGAAATTATGTTGGATCTAAGTGGGCCCACCAAATGTAATGAAAAGAGTCCTTAAAAATGGAAGAGGTAGACAGATGAAGATAGTCTCAGGATACATGATCATAGTAGAACAGGAGTAAAAGACCAACAGGGAAGAGAAGTTGGTGGCTTTGAACATGGAGGAAAGAGAACATAAGCCGAAATGACTGGCTTCTGGAAATGAAAAGGCAAGGAAACAGATTCTCCCCTAGCGTAACCAAGGAGGACCCCACGGGGCCTTCTCGGGACCGAGCTTTCCCCCATGTCCTCTCCCTGCCTCCTAGAAAAGATGCAGTCTCCTAGGTGTCCTCTGGGGCTTCCCAGGTAGCGGAGTTGATACAGAATCTGCCAGTCAATGCAGGAGACACAAGAGATGACGGTTCGATCCCTGGGTCAGGAAGATGCCCTGGAGTAGGAAACGGCAGCCCACTCCAGTATTCTTGCCTGAAAAATCCCACGGACAGAGGAGTCTGGTGGGCTACAGTTCACGGAGCTGCAAAGAGCTGGAAAGGACTGAGCACACACAAGCATTTCCTGAGTCACAAAAGCCTGGCTTAAGAACTAACAACTGAAAGGGTGTAAACATGTAGTAACAAAAGCAGCAGCTGGGCCAGGAGAGTTGGTAACAATTTAAACAGTAAATCAGCCACATGGCAGTCGCAAAACCTTCAGTTCTTTCCTGAAGTACCTAGATAACAGTATCTGACACACATTTCCTGAGCTGTCTTATGTAGGCTAAAACCTCCACCAAAAGGAAGAAGTGAATGACTTGATGACCACAAGCACTTCACCCAGATTACTGGAGCCTGAGGACTGATAATGTTAACCCCCATGACACCACCTTGCTACCTCACTAGCAACCAAGCAGAGGACTGTGCACGAGCTGACCACACACCCTGGATGACCCTCCCTGCAGTTCAGTTCAGTTTGGTCAACTCAGTGGTGTTTGGTTCTATGTGACTCCATGGACTGCAGCACACCAGGCCTCCCTGTCCATCATCAACTGCCGGAGTTTACTCAAACTCATGTCCATTGAGTCGGCAATGCCATCCAACAATCTCATCCTCTGTTGTCCCCTTCTCCTCCTGCCCTCAATCTTTCCCAGTATCAGGGTCTTTTCCAATGAGTCAGTTCTTCACATCAGGTGGCCAAAGTACTGGCGTTTCAGCTTCAGCATCAGTCCTTCCAAAGATATTCAGGACTGATTTCAGGGCTGTTATTCAGGATGGACTGGTTGTATCTCCTTGCAGTCCAACGGATTCTCAAGAGTCTTCTCCAACACCACAGTGCAAAAGCATCAGTTCTTCAGTGCTCAGCTTTCTTTATAGTCCAGCTCTCAATTCATACATGACTACTGGAAAAACCATAGCTTTAAAATGCTTTGCTGAAACCCATCAGGGAGTTAGGGTATTTTGAGCCCTAAAAGTCCTAAATGCCTTGCTTGGTGCCCTGTAATAAGTGTTGCAGGGCAACACTTTGTGTGGTGAACACTTTCCTTCACCACAGCCCAATATCAGCAGACTGGCTTTACTGCACAAGGGCAAGTGGACCAAGTTCAGTAACATTAGGGACCCCATAAAGGAAGCAACCCTGCTCCCAACTTAATTTTAGCCAGATGAGTGTCAGGAGCCATAAGATGACAAATTCATGCTGTCTCAAACCCTAAATATGTGATCACAGCAGCAACAGAAATCTAATACAAGGGGCAAGATCAGAACCAGATGGACAAGGGGAATAATACTATAAGTCAGAATGAAAATGTTAAGAGTTCAAATTACAGCACGGCAGTAGGAATGCAGGAAAGGGACATAAAACAGAGACCAACTGGATCTGACGGGAAGAAATAAGAAGAGGAAAGAACGAGGACTAGGTCTTTGTCTTGGGAAACTAAATGGTTCCATTACCTGAGACTGTGGTGGAGGTGCTGCTACAGCAGGAGCAACCTGAGCAGGGCTTATGGAGAGGAGAGAGAGAAGGGGAGACGGCTAGGCTCAGTTCAGTCGCTCAGTCGTGTCCGACTCTTTGCGACCCCATGAATCGCAGCATGTCCGGTTTCCCTGTTCATCACCAGCTCCCGGAGTTCATTCAGACTCACGTCCATCGAGTCGGTGATGCCATTCAGCCATCTCACCCTCTGTCATCCCCTTCTCCTCCTGCCCTCAATCTTTCCCAGCATCAGCGTCTTTTCCAATGAGTCAGCTCTTTGCATAAGGTGGCCAAAGTACTGGAGCTTCAGCTTCAGCATCAGTCCTTCCAATGAACACCTAGGACTGATCTCCTTTAGGATGGACTGGTTGGATCTCCTTGCAGTCCAAGGGACTCTCAAGAGTCTCCTCCAACACCACAGTTCAAGAGCATCAATTCTTCTGCGCTCAGCTTTCTTTACAGCTCAACTCTCACATCCACACATGACCAGGAGGCCAGCTGTATATATACTGTGTCAAAATGGAAACTTGCAGCAGGCAGCTGGCTCTGTGTATGTGGTGTCCCTAAGACTGTGCCTCTGTTTTCATTCTGTTGAGAATATAACCATGCATTCTTAATGACGATTCAGTATAACAAAGGTCTTTTCTCTCCCTCAAGGTCGCTCTCCTTATCCTCCAAATTGACAGTGGCTGTTCCCCTCCTTGTCTCTCCATTTTCTTCTGGAAAATGACGGACATGCCTTCCCTCACTCCCCTACCGCTTGCATGGGCTCTTGTCCTCTGGCTGAGCAGAACACTCCACGGCAGGCAGAGGACCCAAGGATGCCCCGCTCTCGCGGCGTCTCCCTCACTCCCTGTGTAAGGAAGCACATGGAGCATCCTCTCAGTAGGCCCACTCACTCTCCTCCCAGCGCAGGAACACGGTGCCCTTCTTGCTTGTATCGTATCTGCATTTTTAGCAAGAGATGCTGTGTAAACAGAATTGTTCACAGTCCTTCAACTGTTAAAGATCTCTTGCTTCACTTGACCACAGGGCATTACTCACCACTTTGGAAACTAGATTTCAGTTACTGTGGCAGCTGAAGTCAATGCTTAGGGAAGGATACACACTCTACTGTAACAACTCCAGGAGGAAGAAAATGCTACAGGACATTCCTCATGAACAAAGCCGTTGGGCAAGTCAGATGACCTTTCAACTGCTAGATTTTACTGAGGTATAAATGGCAACCCACTCCAGTGTTCTTGCCTGGAGAATCCCAGGGACGGGGGAGCCCGGTGGGCTGCGGTCTATGGGGTCGCACAGAGTCGGACACGACTGAAGCGACTTAGCAGCAGCAGCAGCAACCGACCAAAAATATGGTATATATTGATGATGTACCATTTGAGTTTTTATATTCATATACATTGTGAAAACATCACCAAAAGCAAGCTAGTTAACCCATCACTTTTTTTTCTTTTTCCTTTCCTTTCCCTTCCTCTCCCTCCCTCCCTTCATTCTTCTCTCCTAAGATTTACCCCATCAGCAAATTTCAAGCACACGGTTCAGTACTGTTAAGTCTGGTCTCCATGCTGTGTATTAAATCTCTAGAACTTATTTATCATGAAGAATTTGTGCACTTTTGACCAACCTCTCCCTCTTTCTCCCTCCCTCCAGCCCTAGCAACCATCATTCTACTCTCTGCTTCTCTGCGGTTGTACTAGTTTAGATCCTTCAAAGAGCAGAAGCAAGTGAGATCACAGACTGTTTGTTTTACATGTATGGCTCATTCAGTCAGCATAATGTCCTCCACCTCCAACCATGTTGTCACAAATGGTAGGATTTCCTTGTTTTTAAAGCATGAATAACATTACTCTCTCACACACACACACACACACACACACAAATACCACATGGTTAATAAGTATATTTAAATTTAAATTTCATTGGTACCATAAGAAACCTAAGAATATATCCAAGAATATGCTATGTTAGGAAGGACGGGTATACAGAGAAGAATGACTTGAAATAATCTTTAAAAATAGCATTGCCTATTATCTATATATAAAATACATTTATAATTTTATAAAGATTATTTACCTATGTTGACTTTTAGACAGAGTCTACCATTAAATTAATGATTTTATCTAATATATTTAGATTACTTAGAAGAAGGAATTTAAGAGTCTACCAAGAGCATTAAAAAATGGAATTAAAATTTAGAGTGACTGAAGAAAAAATTCCTGACTTCAAATTCATTTAGTCAGGCAATGTTTTTGAACCAAATCATTCAGTTTATGAGCCAGGAGGTGTTTTGCATTCTTCCATCAAGATCAAGCATTTTCCTTGATAAAACAATGGTGATAACTTTCAATACAATGGAAATCCAGTTATTTTTGCCAAAAATGAATAAACAAATGATATTCAAATCAATAAATTAGTATAACTTATTGATGAATTAATTGCTAATGTCCCACCCCTTTAAGTAGTCACAATGCACTGGGGGGAGCTCTTTGTGCTACAGCAACTTCCCACCAGCTATTTTACATATGGTAATGTATATGATTCAATGTTACTCTCAATTCATCCCACTCTCTATTTTTCAAAATTAATTTTGATTTTATGTTCACAGAAAAAATGAGAAGCAGCAGCAGGAATTTCCCCCCATACTCCCTGCACTACCTCCCTGGAGCCTCCAGCATTATCAACAAACCCCACCAGAGGGGTACATCTGTTACAACTGGTGAACTTAAACCAACATGTCATTATCACCCAAAGTCCATAGTTTATACTAGGATTCATTCTTGGTATTGTACATTCTATGAATTTAGACAAACTTAGAGTATCATATCAGAGAAGGCAATGGCACTCCACTCCAGTACTCTTGCCTAGAAAATCCCATGAACAGAGGAGCCTGGTGGGCTGCAGTCCGTGGGGTCGCAAAGAGTCAGACACGACTGAGTGACTTCACTTTCACTTTTCAGTTTCATGCATTGGAGAAGGAAATGGAAACCCACTCCAGTGTTCTTGCTTGGAGAATCCCAGAGTCGGGGGAGCCTGATGGGCTGCTGTCTCTGGGGTCGCACAGAGTCGGACCAACTGAAGCAACTTAGCCGCAGCAAAGTATCATAGAAAGCAATTTCACTGCTCTAAAAATCTTCTGTGTCTGTCTGTCTTTGCCTCTCCCCAGTTACTGGCAGTCACTAGTCATTTTACTACTTTCATAGTTTTGCTTTCTACAGAATGTCACAGAGTTGGAATCATATAGTATGGAGTTTTTTTCAAACCAGCTTCTTTGACTTAATAATATGAATTTAAGGTCCATCCCTCTGTTTCTTGAGTGATATGTTTTTCTTCTAAGTGCACAGTTACATTCCATTGTTTGGAAGTACCACAGTTTATTTATCCATTCACCTACTGAAAGACATCTTGGTTACCTTCAAGTTTTGACAATTATAAATAAAACTGTTATAAACATCCATGTGCACATTTTTGTGTAGATATAAGTCTTCAACTACTCTGGATAAATACCAAGGACCCTTATTTTTAGATCACATGGTAAGAATATATTTAGTTTTATAATAAACCTTTAAACTATCTTCCAAAGTGACTGTACCCTTTTGCATTCCTGCCAGCAGTGAATGAGAGTTCCTGTTGCTCTACAACCTTATCAGCACTTCATATTGCCAGTTTTCTGCATTCTAACTGTTCTAATGGATGTACAGTGGCGTTGTATTGTAGTTTTAATTTGTATTTCCCTGATGATGTCTAAAGTGGAGCATCTTCAGATGCCTGTGTATCCTTGACGGTGAGGTATCTGTTAAGAGATTTGGCTCATCTTTTTAACTGAGCTGTTTGTTTTCCTATTGTTGAGTGTTAAAACTTCATAAATTTTATAACTTATCAGTTGTTTCATTCGCAAATATTCTCTTCAAATCTGTAGGAGACTATACATTCTCTTGACAGCGACTTTCATAGAATAGAAAATTTTAATTTTCATAAGGTCCAGCCAATCAATTCTTTCTTTAAAAAATTGTGCCTTTGCAAAGACAGAAATACAGACCAATGGAACAAGATAGAAAGCCCTGAGGTAAACCCACACACATATGGACACCTTATCTTCGACAAAGGAGGCAAGAACATACAATGGAGTAAAGACAGTCTCTTTAACAGGTGGTGCTGGAAAAGCTGGTCAACCACTTGCAAAAGAATGGAACTAGACCACTTTCTAACACCACACACAAAAATAAACTCAAAATGGATTAAAGATCTAAACGTAAGACCAGAAACTATAAAACTCCTTGAGGAGAACATAGGCAAAACACTTTCGGACATATATCACAGCAGGATCCTCTATGATCCACCTCCCAGTATACTGGAAATAAAAGCAAAAATAAACAAATGGGACCTAATTAAAATCAAAAGCTTCTGCACAACAAAGGAAACTATAAGTAAGGTGAAAAGACAGCCTTCTGAATGGGAGAAAACAATAGCAAATGAAGCAACTGACAAACAACTAATCTCAAAGATATACAAGCAACTTATGCACCTCAACTCCAGAAAAACAAATGATCCAATCAAAAAATGGGCCAAAGATCTAAACAGGCATTTCTCCAAAGAAGACATACAGATGGCTAACAAACACATGAAAAGATGCTCAACATCACTCATTATCAGAGAAATGCAAATCAAGACCACAATGAGGTACCACTTCACACCAGTCAGAATGGCTGCGATCCAAAAATCTACAAGCAATAAATGCTGGAGAGGATGTGGAGAAAAGGGAACCCTCTTACACTGTTGGTGGGAATGCAAACTAGTACAGCCATTATGGAAAACAGTGTGGAGATTCCTGAAAGAATTGCAAATAGAGCTGCCTTACGACCCAGCAATCCCACTGCTGGGCATACACACTGAGGAAACTCGAATTGAAAGAGACACGTGTACCCCAATGTTCATTGCAGCAATGTTTATAATTGCCAGGACATGGAAACAACCCAGATGTCCATCAGCAGATGAATGGATAAGAAAGCTGTGGTACATATACACAATGGAGTATTACTCAGCCCTCAAAAAGAATAAGTTTGACGCAGTTCTAATGAGATGGATGAAACTGGAGCCGATTATACAGAGTGAAGTAAGCCAGAAAGAAAAACACCAATACAGTATACTGACACATATATATGGAATTTAGAAGACAGTAATGATGACCCCGAAAGTGAGACAATATAAGAGACACAGAGGTATAGAACGGACTCTTGGCTTCAGAGGGAGAGGGAGAGGGTGGGAAGATCTGGGAGAATGACAACGAAACATGTATACAATCATATGGGAGATGAAGCACCAGTCTATGTTCAATACAGGATACAGGATGCTTGGGGCCGGTGTATGGGATGAACCGGGAGGATGGGCAGGGAAGGGAGGTGGGAGGGGGCTTTAACATGGGGAGATCGTCTACACCTGTGGCTGATTCATGTCAATGTATGGCAGAACCAATACAGTACTGTGAAATGGAATAAGCATTAAACAAAATAAAAAAATAAAAATTTTAAAAAAAAATTGTGCCTTTGGTGTTCTAAACAAAAAAAATCATTGCCAAACTCAAGGTCCTATAGGTTTTCTAATTGTGCATTTTTAATAAATAGAGTAAGAGGCTAAATTTCTCTATCTGATCCTTGAAAATCAAGTGTAAATTCAGTCATTCTAGTTGAGTCCAGGATAGAATGGCTTAGTTTTGAATGGAAAGATGCTGGCAAAGATGTCTGGGTAAAGTGGCTGGCTCTCCAGATAAACTGGTCCCCTTAGCTTGTGATTACATTGCCCTTTCCCAGTATTTGGTCTGCAGCTTGTGGACTTGAAAATTTAATTATTCATCCATGGGAGAAAGTCCACAGGTAATCAGATTTCCAAGAGACTAACACTTTAAAATCACAATGCCAAGCCATGAATTTATAATGAGATATGTTTTAAAGTGGACCAGATATTCCATTCGCCTATATGCAAGCTTTGCCTACAAAGGTTCATATAGTCAAAGCTATGGTTTTCCCAGTAGTCATGTATGGATGTGAGAGTTGGACCACAAAGAAGGCTGAGCCCTGAAGAACCGATGACTTTGAACTGTGGTGCTGGAGAAGACTCTTGAGAGTCTCTTGGACTGCAAATAGATCAAACCAGTCAATCCTAAAAGAAATCAACCCTGAATACTCATTGGAAGGACTGATGCTAAAACTGAAGCTTCATACTTTGGCCACCTGATGGGAAGAGCTGACTGATTGGAAAAGACCTTGATGCTGGGAAAGACTGAAGGCAGGAAGAGAAGAGACAACACAGGATAACACAGTTGGATGGCATCATCGACTCAATGGAAATGAGTTTGCAAACTCCAGGAGATGGTGAAGGACAGGGAAACCTGGCGTGCTGCAGTCCACAGAGCTGCAAAGAGTTAAACTCTACTGAGTGATTGATTAACAACAATATGCAAGCTAATATAATTAGAAGCTTTCTGATGAGGATGGAAATAAGTAGATGATTTTAATGGCTATTTTCATGGCATTATTGGGACATAACTTTTAAAAAAGAAATCATGATTCAGGCGTCATATCACCACTCCCTAAAGATGGAGCAAGAGGTGCTTGGCAGGCATTCTCTTACTAAGCCATCAATTTTTATTTTCAATTGTTATAATGTCTATTTCTTTTCTCCCTCCATCCCTCCATCTCCCATCCTTCTCTTTTCCTTTTTAAATAAAAATGCCAATACTTTCAAGTAAACTCTTGCTTTTTGAATCTTTCTTAGTTGACTGAGCTCATATATAATAGTTGCTTTACATTCACCCATCAGAAAGCAATCTTATTTCTTTATTTCCTAGTCCCCAGTGAATGGAACAGCCTGTTACTACTACATCTTCCTACAGGTGTCAGATGACTAAGTGACAGTTTTATTTCTGGATAGTTTTCTATATACTTTCATCTATTTTGTTTCATTGATGCTTTTGAACTGTGGTGTTGGAGAAGACTCTTGAGAGTCCCTTGGACTGCAAGGAGATCCAATCAGTCCATTCTGAAGGAGATCAGCCCTGGGTGTTCTTTGGAAGGAATGATGCTTAAGGTGAAACTCCAGTACTTTGGTCACCTCATGTGAAGAGTTGACTCACTGGAAAAGACTCTGATGCTGGGAGAGAATTGGGGGCAGGAGGAGAAGGGGACGACCAAGGATGAGATGGCTGGATGGCATCACTGACTCAATGGACATGAATTTGAGTGAACTCCGGGAGTTGGTGATGGACAGGGAGGCCTGGCGTGCTGTGATTCATGGGGTCACAAAGAGTCGGACATGACTGAGCGACTGAACTGAATTGAACTGATTCTGTTTCATTAGCTGTGAAGATTTTATCTTCATAGTAATTCAAGGCCCCAACAACTAAGCATTAAGGAAACCAGTAAGACGCATTCTGTACATTACTAAAAGAATGGTCTAAATGCCTTCACACTCTAATATGTATAAAGCCACAGCTCATTTGAAAGAATCTTTGAAGCCTGGAAAAGAAGATCCATAGTGAAGTAAAATCCAAATGAGTGAAGAAAAAAATTCCACATTTAACAGCAGAGATGAGGAAGAAGACTTTAGTACTTTCTTGGCTATTTAAGTCTATGGATATACTGAGAATTGAATACCCATCAAAGTATCTAGTAATAAGGAAATTGATATTTATTAATTGCCTGCTGTGTGCCAGGAACTATTGAGGATGTTACATAATGAGCTTGAGAAGTAGGTATTTTTATCTCTACTTTAAAATACAAAGCTGTTCAGGAATCTTTGTAGCCTCCTCAATGTCAGTGAGTTTTTAGGGGCTACACATGGAATCTGAGCCGTTTCCTCTGATTCCTAATTCTTATTCTTATTCTTCTTGTATTTTACAACATCTTATCCACTCATTGTTAAAAGACTTACTTGGTTGGAACCCTTGAGAAAGTGAAATTGTTAGCTGCTCAGTCATGTCTAAGTCTTTGCAACCCCAGAGACTATAGCCCACCAGGCTCCTCTGTCCATGGAATTCTCCAGGCAAGGATACTGGAGTGGATAGCCATTCCCTTCTCCAGGGGATCTTCCTGACCCAAAGATTGAGCCGAGGTTCACCGCACTTCAGGCATGTTCTTCACCATCTGAGCCTCTAGGAAGCCCAAAAAAGTAGTAAACATCAGTATTCCACACTCCTTCACTATCTTATCCACTCACTGCAAAATGATTTTCTCTGGCTGGAACCTTTCAGAAGGCATTTAAAATCCCACTGTGCTCTTGTCCTCCAGATAATTTGGGGGCTCGGCACATGCATGCCCATGGAACAGTGCTTCAGAGCCCCTGTACTAACACTCCATCCACCAAAATGCAGTGAGAAGGGAAAGCCATGGAGGCAGCCTGATCTTACCCTAAACGTGTTTTGCAGTATTTTCCTCACTAAATAGCCACAATTCCCTTAACACTGTCAGTACGGTGTCTGTCTCATATTTGGCATACAATAAAAACTTACTTAATGAATAAATGAAGGCATCCATGAATGTTAAGTACATCTTGTTTTTAACTTGCACATTATCTTCTTCTTAATTTCTGGCAAAAACATCTCAAGTTTCTTTTTCTATATATCCTACTCATGGAAGTCTAAAAGCATCATAACCATAAAGGAAAATTCATTTCAGTTCAGTCGCTCAGTTGTGTCTGACTCTTTGCAACCCCATGAATTGCAGCACGCCAGGCCTCCCTGTCTATCATCATCTCCCTGAGTTCACTCAGACTCAGGTCCCTTGAGTCAGAGATGCCATCCAGCCATCTCATCCTCTGTCGTCCCCTTTCTCCTGCCTTCAATCCCTCCCAGTATCAGAGTCTTTACCAGTGAGTCAATTCTTCCCATGAGCTGGCCAAAGTACTGGAGTTTCAGCTTTAGCATCATTCCTTCCAAAGAACAGCCAGGGCTGATCTCCTTCAGAATGGACTGGTTGGATCTCCTTGCAGTCCAAGGGACTCTCAAGAGTCTTCTCCAACACCACAGTTCAAAAGCATCAATTCTTCTGCGCTCAGCCTTCTTCACAGTCCAACTCTCACATCCATACATGACCACAGGAAAAACCATAGCCTTGACTAGATGGACCTTAGTCGGCAAAGTAATGTCTCTGCTTTTGAATATGCTGTCTAGGTTGGTCATAACTTTTCTTCCAGGGAGTAAGTGTCTTTTAATTTCATGGCTGCAATCACCATCTGCAGTGATTTTGGAGCCCCCAAAATAAAGTCTGACACTGTTTCTACTGTTTACCCATCTATTTCCTATGAAGTGATGGGACCAGATGCCATGATCTTCGTTTTCTGAATGTTGAGTTTTAAGCCAACTTTTTCACTCCCCACTTTCACTTTCATCAAGAAGCTTTTGAGTTCCTCTTCACTTTCTGCCATGAGTGGTGTCATCTGCATATCTGAGGTTATTGATATTTCTCCTGGCAATCTTGATTCCAGCTTGTGTTTCTTCCAGTCCAGCATTTGTCATGATATACTCTGCATATAAGTTAAATAAGCAGGGTGACAATATACAGCTTTGACAGACTCCTTTTCCTATTTGGAACCAGTCTGTTGTTCCATGTCCAGTTCTAACTGTTGCTTCCTGGCCTGCATACAGATTCCTCAAGAGGCAGGTCAGGTGGTCTGGTATTCCCATCTCTTGAAGAATTTTTCACAGTTTATTGTGATTCACACA
Source organism: Madoqua kirkii (assembly GCA_006408675.1). Taxonomy (NCBI): domain Eukaryota; kingdom Metazoa; phylum Chordata; class Mammalia; order Artiodactyla; family Bovidae; genus Madoqua; species Madoqua kirkii. The sequence continues at coordinate 21,840 of SJYC01084444.1, read as the reverse complement.
GTCAAAGGCTTTACAATTACTTAAACCTACCCATAATTCATATGCAAGGCAATTAGGAGGAAGATGACAAAGAATAATATAAGCATTAATGAATAATTATAATTCTGAGAGATATTTTGACTTAATAGAGATCAGATTATTAAGTTGAATCCGTAAAGTATGTTTTAGCTATATTTTTCAACATAAAACAGGTTAAAATGTAGCAGATTGAGTAGCTCCATGTAAAGAATGAGTTATACTTTCCTTTCTCAAAAGCTATTTGGATGTACTCTTTTCCCCCATGGGTCTTCTTAAAAATTGTCTAGTCTAAAGACTCTTCATATGTTCCTTCAATTTCTAGTCCTGCTATCACTTCAAAAGAAGCCGGTCTTCTATTTTTACTAGAGCTAACCAAACAGTTCACTGAAGAACTATGCAACATTGCCTTATTTGTTTAAAAAAGGATCAATATTCTAAATCTTGGGCTTCCCAGGTGATGCCAGTGGTAAAGAACCTGCTAACTCAAGAGACGTGGTTTTGATCCCTGGGTGGGGAAGATCCCCTGGAGTAGGAAATGGCCACCTGCTGCAATACTCTTGCCTGGAAAATTTTATGGACAGAGGAGCCTGGTAGGCTGCAGTCCATGCAGCCACAAAGAGTCAGACATGACTGAGCAACTAAGCACAACATTCTAAACTTTCTCTATCTGGTAATGGTTCTTGCATCCAGCCTCTACCTATTGTTAGAAGTCTTTAATGCAAGTTTCTAAAAGTCTCCTAATTTTTAATCTATCATGTGGAATTGAGGAGGCAGCAGAAAACCATTACGTAACATCAGTGTAGGGTCTTCCAAGACAACTCAGTATTCAGTCTTTACATTACACGTTCTATACGTTGTACATGGCCCAGCTGTTTCAGACACCAAGATCCAACCAGATTTTGCTAAACCATTTGCCTATCTTAGGATCAGCACAAAAAAAATTTTCCAAGAAATGCGAGGCCTTTGTCAACCACCTTGTCGTCTCATCTAGTTCTAGACGTGGTCTCCTTTTTATCTTTATTTACTTGGTAAACTATCTTAACACTGATGGAGATGATTATGTAAGATTCAGAGACACCAATGTATTTCACTCAATGACCTGAAACAAGGAAGCTTTTAAATAAAAACTGTCCCCTTAATTTAGCTATAAGTATTCAATCACTCTCTTACATAAATTCATATGGCACTTTACTGGTCTAAATTTGTCCAAGAACATTAAATAATTTAATCCACATAACCCTTTGTAAGATGGGCAAGGCAAGAACTTTACATTCCTATGAGCAGTCGAAAGTTCAGAAAGTTTAAGGGACTATGAAAGTTTACACAGCTAGTGATTGATGGAGGAAACACACAAAGCTGTGTTCATCCTCCAGGGTTGGAACACATGTCACTGTGCTCCATCACAAGTGTTTACCGAGGGCTTATCATGTGTACCATGCATGCACTCCCAATATTCACTATATGGATCAGGAAATAAGAAACACAGGGAGGAATTAAGCAATACCATCATTCAAAAGGTCTGGGACTGAAACATTTCTATGGCTTATTATCAGCCAATATTCAGTCCATCCATCAAAGTAGGACATCGGTAGGACAAAAGAAATAGAAGTTTAAAAGGATCCTTTAAAAAAAGGCACTAGTATATTCAGAGCAGTTATTATTTTTCATAAACCTAATAAATATAAAGGCCTATTTCTTTCAGGCCTTTACTAAAAGGAATTGAGAAAAAAAATGGAGCGAGTGAAACAGCTATAACAGATTTGAATTTTACAAGCAAGAGGATTTGAGAAACATCATAATACAGAGAAGCAAAATATCTGAGCTGCTTCTGCATATTGAGGGCAATGCTAACAAAGTCAAGGCGACCTTCTAGGGTTTTTTTTTTTTGCTTCATATTCTTCCCATCACTTCTCAGTTGCTTTTCACATGGAGTTTGGTAATTAATGAACAAAAATTAGCTCTTTGGAAACTACTGTGGGAGAAGAGCATTCCAGAAACTTAAGCATTGCTACAATGATTGTTAAAAATGTAGAAAAGTCAAGAAGCAGCAAAATGTTGTAATATACTAACTGTCACAACTCCTACAGCTTCCGCCTACAGAGCTAGCCAACTTCACAACTGAAAACACTGCACTGTAAATAAGCCAAAACTATTTACATTTCCAATAAAGTCTCTTAAGTTTGTTCTCTAAATCAAGTTAGAAACTTTAACCTTTTGTGATGAAATTCTTGAATACAGACCTTTATATTCTCAAGTGCTTCCTGTGGTTCAGAAATAACTATAAAGTTTCAGAAGGAAACAAATGTGAATACTGACTAAATTTACAGCATCTGAGTTCATGAACGTAAATCCTGGATCTTTATGCAAAAGCTAACATATATGAAGTAATTAGCAAGCTCTAAAAAGCAAACATAAATATCCAAAATTTAATTTGCTTATGTTTGTGCAATGAAGGTAATACGTGGCTGCCATGTGTGCGAGGCAGGTTGTGGACTGCACAATCCCCGGGGGACAATGGTGTACCCAGGAATTATGTAATGTGGCAGCCCAGTACGTGAATTCAATGTGAGCAATTGCTTCCAATTAGCAGCTGAGAATATGTAATGAGAAAATCAAAAGTTATACTAGAGAAAATAATAAAGACTTATTAGGTAGATGAGACACTGCATATAGTATATCAATGGGACATGAATGAAAGACTTTGATTTTTGATTCCGAAAGGCAGAGAAGCATGGCAGCATACATGAAGTCCTCAGCCGTGTATGGCTGGTATCAACATCCAACAATAATTTAAGCAAGCACAGTCCCAGAGAAATGAACAGTATAAAATATACTGACATAGTACTATTCAGAGTACACACTAAATGTTTAGATCAAAAAAGCTAATTGTTGATAATCTAATCTAGGTTTTCCACATTTTAGGTGGATTCTTTACCAGCTGAGCCACAAGGGAAGCCCAATATTAAGTTAGGATGGAGTTATGAAAATGATTAATCTAGAGAAAAGTCACCTTTTCTCTCTTTTTCTGAGAAAGTGGATATTTAATTGCTATTATATTCAGTAAGGAGAAGGCAATGGCACCCCACTCCAGTATGCTTGCCTGGAAAATCCCATGGATGGAGGAGCCTGGTGGGCTACAGTCCATGGGGTTGCTAAGAGTCGGACACGACTGAGTGACTTCACTTTCATGCACTGGAGAAGGAAATGGAAACCCACTCCAGTGTTCTTGCTTGGAGAATCCCAGGGACAGAGGAGCCTGGTGGGCTGCCGTCTCTAGGGTCCCACAGAGTCGGACACGACTGAAGTGACTCAGCAGCAGCAGCAGCAGCAGAATACTCAATAAAGAATATCTAGAATTTGTCTAAAATATAAAACTGAAATTATAAGGAACTAAAAGTGTCATATATTATTTAAATGCAGTAGAATATTTAACTTCCTACTTCTGAATTATACACACACTCACATACACATACACATGTATTTAATTTTCTTAGAAACTAATTCTAATTTTTAACCCTCACTTGAAAGAAAACTTTTTCTCACTGCTTAAAGTTATAATGGGTTTATAACAAAAATAAGCTGCAGAAAAATTATATAACAGTTCTCTCTAATAATCAAATTATTTTTAAAGATTAATCATACAGATTATATTAAATTTAACTATTGACTAGCTCAAAGGCATCAGGGACCACTGACCAACTTCTCATGCATTTACACCCATCCTTCTCCTAAGCTATTTTTCTCTGAATTTAGTCAAGTGTTTAATCTCTAAACAAAAAGTCTCTTTCAACCAATTATGGTGCTTCAGCTTTTTTTATTCCCCCATAGGTGCTTTCTGTAAAGCATTTTCTTACTTACTGTTCATACATGAAAGAATTCAACTATGAGATATTTTTATTATCCTTTTACTTTGCATTGCAAGTGTGAATTAATATTACATTTTTCCCCAAACATCAACTTCTGGTGATTTGAGGTGACCTAAAGTACAGAATACAATAAAAAGTAATCTACTTGGACTCAAACTTAACTTAATGATAATTTGGTTAGGGGTTTGCCATTGTGCTATGTGAAATAATATTATAAGCCCTCAAATGAGGAGCTCCTTTGGTTGCACTCAATCCTTGCAGAATTGCTATATAACATTCATACACTGACAAGAAACTGTTCTTCCCTATTTATACAACAAGGTCACTTATGTATACTGCTACTAATAGTTACGGTGTTAAGGTTAGTGTCATCAACGAATTTAAATACAGAAGTAAATATTATGTGTTAATCCTATGGAAGGCCTTTCTACATGACTTTGCTTCTACTCCCTTTTATTCTGACAATATTTCAATCCCAGCTGACCTGAGAATTATACATACACCAGTACATTATGGCTGAAAATGTACATAATCAGTAACAATAGCAGCTAATGCTTATTGAATGAGATGCCATAAACTTCACCTGGACTATCGGATTTAATTCTTAGGAAAATCCTAAAATTTTATTACTATAAAGAGAGGGTGGTAAAAACAATCACAACACTACCACCAAGAGTAAAAAAATTATAATAGCAACAACACCAGAGAGTCCTCAATATTATTCACCTGTGCTAATTTTTCATACCCAGGAAAAAGAAATGCAAAAAAGGCAAAACAGTTGTCTGAGGAAGCCATACAAATAGCTGAGCAAAGAAGAGAAGCGAAAGGCAAGGAAGAAAAGGAAAGATATACCCATTTGAATGTAGAGTTCCAAAGAATAGCAAGGAGAGATAAGAAAGCGTTCCTCAGTGATCAATGCAAAGAAACAGATGAAAACAATAGAATGGGAAAGACTAGAGATCTCTTCAAGAAAATCAGACATACCAAGGGAACATTTCATGCAAAGATGGGTACAATAAAAGACAAAAATGGTCTCCAGAAGCAGAAGATATTAAGAAGAGGTGGCAAAAATACACAGAAGAACTACACAAAGAAGACCTTCACAACCCAGGTAATCATGATGGCATGATCACTCACCTAGAGACCACTCACCTAGAGACAGACATCCTGGAATGGGAAGTCCAGTGAGCCTTACGAAGCATCACTATGAACAAATCAGTGGAGGTGATGGAATTCCAGTTGAGCTATTTCAAATCCTGAAAGATGATGCTGTGAAAGTGCCGCACTCAATATGCCAGCAAATTTGGAAAACTCAGCAGTGGCCACAAGATTGGAAAAAAGTCAGTGTTCATTCCAATCCCAAAGGCAATGTCAAAGAATGCTCAGACTACTACACAATTATGCTCATCTCACACGCTAGCAAAGTAATGCTCAAAATTCTCCAAGCCAGGCTTTAACAATATGTGAACCGTGAATTTCCAGGTGTTCAAGCTAGATTTATAAAAGAAGAACCAGAGATCAAATTGCCAACATCTGCTGGATCATCAAAAAAGTAAGAACGTTACAAAAAACAGTTATTTCTGCTTTATTCACTATGCCAAAGCATTTGACTGTGCAGATCACAACAAACTCTGTAAAATTTTTCAAGAGATGGGCATATCAGACCACCTGACCTGCCTTCTGAGAAATCTGTATGCATGTCAAGAAGCAACAGTTAGAACTGGACATGGAAAAACAGACTGGTTCAAAATTGGGAAAGGAGTACATCAAGGATGTATACTGTCACCCTGCTTACTTAACATCTATGCAGAGTACAATCATGAGAAACACTGGACTCGATGAAGTACAAGCTGGAATCAAGATTTCCGGGAGAAATATCAAAACCTCAGATATGCAGACGACACCACCCTTATGGCAGAAAGCGAAGAAGAACTAAAGAGCTTCTTGATGAAAAGTGAAAGAGGAGAGTGAAAAAACTGGCTTAAAACTCAACATTCAGAAAACGAAGATCATGGCATCTGGTCCCATCCCTTCATGGCAAATAGATGGGGAAACAATGGAAACAGTGAGAGACTTAATTTTGGGGGGCTCCAATATCACTGCAGATGGTGACTGCAGCCATGAAATTAAAAAGCACTTGCTCCTTGGAAGAAAAGTTATGACCAACCTAGATAACATTTTAAAAGCAGAGACATTACTTTGCCAACAGAGGTCTGTCTAGTCAAAGCTATGTTTTCCCAGTAGTCATGTATGGATGTGACAATTGGACTATAAAGCAAACTTAGCACTGAAGAATTGATGCTTTTGAACTGTGGTGTTGAAGAAGACTCTTGAGAGTACTTTGGACAGCTAAGAGATACAACCAGTCCATCTTAAAGGAAATCAGTCCTGAATATTCACTGGAAGGAGTGATGCTGAAGCTGAAACTCCAATACTTTGGCCACCTAACTCGAAGAACTGACTCATTGGAAAAGACCCTGATGCTGGGAAAGATGAAGGAAGGAGAAGAAGCGGATGACAGGATGAAATGTTTTATGGCATCACCAACTCAATGGACATGAGTTTGAGTAACCTCCAGGAGTTGGTGATGAACAGGAAGGCCTGGCGTGCTGCAGTCCACGGGTCACAAAGAGTTGAACACCACTGAGTGACCGAACTGAACTAACTGTGCTAATTTTTATAGCAACCAATAATGTAGGGGTATGTGTGCGTGTGTGCGTGTGTGTGTGTGCCTGGTAGTTCCTCAGTTGTGTCTGACTCTTTTCCACCCCATGGACTGTAGCTCACAAGGGTCCTCTGTCCATGGAATTCTCCAGGCAAGAATACTAGACTGGGTTGCCTTTCCCTTCTCCAAGGGGTCTTCCCAACCTAGGGATTGAACCCAGGTCTCCTGCACTGCAGGCAGATTCTTTACCATCTGAGCCACAAGGGAAGCCCAATAAAGTAGGGACTAGTACATATTTTCCTTATTTCATAGGTAAGGACACTAAGGCACAGAGAGGTCATGTGACTTGTCTAGGCCAAAAGCTATTAAATGGCAGACCAAGATTAAATTCGTTTTGGCTCCAGAATCTATGCTGGTAAACCACTGCACTATGCTGCCTCTTTATTCTCTCATGACAATTCTATGGCACAGATATTATTTATTATGCTCATTTTACAGATGGGAAAACTGAAACACAAAGAATTTACGTGATTTAACTAAGACGGCTTAGCTCAGAGGAAGGGAAACTTTTTCTGTAAAGGGCCGGATAGTAAAAAAAAGTTTTGGCTTTGCAGAACATAGGATCTTTGTGGCAACTACTCAGCTCTGGTAATGTAGCACACAAACAACCACAGATGGTACATAAATAAATGAGAATAGCTGTGTTCCAATAAAAATTTATTTATGGACACAGAAACAAACTTCATATATAATTTTCAGGTGTCATCATTTAAAAAAACATTTCCACACATCTACAAATATTCTTAAATTACAAGTCATTAAACCACAGGCAGCAGGCCACATTGGGAAGATCAGCTATAGTCTGTCTACTCCTGATATAGTTTGGGATTGTTGGAGCTGATATGTTACGTCCCAGGTAGGGTTGGGAAGATCCCCTGGAGAAGGGAAAGGCTACCTACTCCAGTATTCTGGCCTGGAGAATCCCATGGACTGTATATTCCACAGGGTTACAAAGAGTTCGATACGATTGAGCAGCTTTCAGATTCACTTCACTTCACAATCCATCTTCAGAGTTCACATTTCAAACAACTGTAATCTAAAGAAGTGTTTCTCAAACTTAAAGGCTCATAAGGATCTCATAAAAATGCACTTCTTTAGATTAACATAAATGTTTTCTTAGTCTCTGAAATCTATACATCCAATTGCATGCTGCTGTCCATAATCAGGTGCTGAAAAGCTTAGGCTTCCAAGAATGCTTTGAGTAACAATGATCCCCTGGCACATGTGGGTGCCAATTTATCTGGTAAATAGAAGAATTCTCTAGACTACATAGTCCATAACATTGTCATTACTAAGGAGATGTTGGTCTGCAATTCACATGAAATAAAATATGTATGTATTTCTTGCTGAATTCATGATTTTGTTGTTCAGTCATGAAGTTGTGTCTGACTCTTGGCGACCCCATGGACTGCAACACTCCAGGCTTCTCCATCCCTCACCATCTCCTGGAGTTTGCCCCAGTTCATATCTATTGAATTGGTGATGTCATCCAACCATCTTATCCTCTGCAACCCTTTCTCTTTCTGCCTTCAATCTTTCCCAGAATCAGGGTCTTTTCCAGTGAGTGGGCTGTTTGCAACAGGTGACCAAAGTATTGGAGCTTCAGCTTTAGCATCAGTATTTCCATGAGTATTCAGGGTCAATTTCCTTAGGATTGACTGGTTTTATCACCTTGCTCTCCAAGGGACTCTCAAGAGTCTTCCCCAATATCACAGTTTGAAAGCATTAATTCTTCATCACTCAATATTCTTTATGGTCCAGCCCTCATATTTGTACATGAATACTGGAAAGACCATAGCCTTTACTATATGGATCTTTGTTAGTAAAGTGATGTCTTTGCTTTTTAACACACTGTTTAGGTTTGCCATAACTTTGCTGCAAAGAAGCAACTGTCTTCTGATTCCACGGCTGCAGTCACAGTCCACAGTGACTTTAGAACATAAGAAGCAATGAGTTTGTCTTCCACCTCTTCCCCTTCTATGTGCCATGAAGTGATGAGACCAGATGCCATGATCTTAGTTTTATAATATCGAGTTTTAAGCCGGCTTTTTCAATCTCCTCCTTCACTCTCATCAAGAGGCTCTTCAGTGCCTCTTCACTTTCTGCCATTAGAGTGGTATCATCTGCATATCTGAATTCATGACAGCAGAGTACAAATATGTAATCAAAGTTTTACTTACAAATTGGACAGCCTTTCTGCCTTCCACTGGCAGTTGTAAGACTCATGTCACTGGCAAGGAAAGGCATAAGTAATATGAAAGAAAACAGGTGCTTCCCATCTGATTTTTCTTAGAATATTGAAAAAGCAAGACTGAAACTTCTCCCAATGATGAGACCCCAGACATTAAAAGTATAGAAACAATTGGCAGGCAGTTATTTTAAAAGTATTATAATAATTTTTTATATAGTTAAGCTTATCCCTAAAGAATAGAAACAATCGTCTTTAGAAACCTCTTCATTTTCCACTAGAAATTAAGCACTGTTAACTTCTACTTTATTAAAGTATCCGTCCCCACTCCCCCCGCCCAATAGATGTCTGGTCATAGCACATAACTGTTTCTAGAAAATAGAAAGCAACGGCACCCCACTTGCTTCCCATCTGATTTTTCTTAGAATATTGAAAAAGCAAGACTGAAACTTCTCCCAATGATGAGACCCCAGACATTAAAAGTATAGAAACAATTGGCAGGCAGTTATTTTAAAAGTATTATAATAATTTTTTATATAGTTAAGCTTATCCCTAAAGAATAGAAACAATCGTCTTTAGAAACCTCTTCATTTTCCACTAGAAATTAAGCACTGTTAACTTCTACTTTATTAAAGTATCCGTCCCCACTCCCCCCGCCCAATAGATGTCTGGTCATAGCACATAACTGTTTCTAGAAAATAGAAAGCAATGGCACCCAGCTCCAGCACTCTTGCCTGGAAAATCTCATGGACGGAGAAGCCTGGTAGGCTGCAGTCCATGGGGTCGCAAAGAGCTGGACATGACTGAGCGACTTCCCTTTCACTTTTCACTTTCATGCATTGGAGAAGGAAATGGCAACCCACTCCAGTGTTCTTGCCTGGAGAATCCTAGGGACAGGGGAGCCTGGTGGGCTGCCGTCTCTGGGGTCGCACAGAGACGGACACGACTGAAGCAACTTAGCAGCAGCAGTAGCAGAAAATAGAAAGGCATAATACACTTTGTGTTAAAAGAAAGCCTTTATGGTTATCTTAAGAGTTTATTATTTTACATAACAAAAGGTTACATTTAGTTTTCTTTTAAACCTACAATCTAGTACTCAGAACCCTAACATTTGTTTTATTTTTCTGAAGAAACCTTGAGATGCCTAATGAGAGCATTTGCTGCCTAAACAAAACCCATATTTTTTATAGCCTTTTCAAGTGGCATTTTCAAAGGCACTGGGAGAAAAGCTGATGTGTGATGACTACCATTAGGAGGCAGTGATATTCTTTGACCTTTATTTAATCACCATCATCAAAAGGCATTTGCCAGGGGTCCAGTTGTGGCAGCAGCTTATTTGTGATGCCGCATTAAGTTCCATCCTGCTTTAAGGCTGGAAGAAAGCCTGAGTGGTCATTTTATCCAACACGATCTTCCAACCGAGACTACACTGAACTGTGACAGTATTCTTTTTCCAAATGGTATTGACAAAATCTTTATTACCTTTCCTGCCAATCATTTCATAACAAACTCAACTGGAAAGGATCACAAAAGCAGATTTTATAGGACATACCAGTGATGTTTCACTTGAGTAGCAGTTTCCCAAAAAAGGCAGAAAAACACACTGTCTATCCTGGATAGGCAATTTGCAAAATGGCTCACTGCTAGGAAAAATCAAACAAAAACTTTAGAGTACAAAGTTAAGAACAGCTTCAAAAATGTGGACACTACAACCTAGACTGGAAGAACACATATAGTCAGAGTACTGGTATTCTGTCTTAATAGGGAGAAACTGCTAAGAAATACATTCAAGGAGACTGATAATTAGATAATTAGATGACAGGGCAACGTGGATATTAACTTTAAAAGAAAAGAAGATACATCACCATGGAGTAACAGTTCAATATAATTTAACTGCATAAGTCTCTTCCACGATCAAGCATGGGTGAGCAAGTTGTTTGACTATAAACATACTCTTTGTTAAAGTAAGCAGTTTGTCTCAAATGTTGAGAGGCATTTACCCTCTAAATTTAAGCCAATTCACATTTAAGTTCAGTTCAGTTGCTCAGTCGTGTCCGACTCTTTGCGACCCCATGAATCGCAGCACGCCAGGCCTCCCTGTTCATTACTATGCCTCGGAGTTAACTCAGACTCATATCCATGGAGTCCGTGATGCCATCCAGCCATTTCATCTTCAGTCGCCCCTTCTCCTCCTGCTCCCAATCCCTTCCAGCATCAGAGTCTTTTCCAATGAGTCAGTTCTTCACATCAGCCAGCCAAAGGACTGGAATTTCAGCTTTAGCATCAGTCCTTCCAAAGAAATCCCAGGGCTGATCTTCTTCAGAATGGACTGGTTGGATCTCCTTGCAGTCCAAGGGACTCTCAAGAGTCTTCTCCAACACCAGAGTTCAAAAGCATCTATTCTTCAGCGTTCAGCTTTCTTTACAGTCCAACTCTCGCATCCATACACAACTACTGGAAAAACCATAGCACTGACTAGATGGACCTCTGTTTTCTTTGTTTTGTCTCTGCTTTTAACTATGCTATCTAGGTTGGTCATAGCTTTTCTTCTAAGGAGCAAGTGTCTTGTAATTTCATGGCTGCAGTCACCATCTGTAGTGATTTTGGAGCCCCCCAAAATAAAGTCTCTCACTGTTTCCATTGTTTCCTCATCTATTTGCCATGAAGAGATGGGACCAGATGCCATAATTTTAGTTTTCTGGACGCTGCATTTTAAGACAACTTTTTCACTCTTCTCTTTAATTTTCATCAAGAGAATCTTTAGTCCGCATTTGCTTTCTGTCATAATGGTGATGTCATCTGCATATCTAAGGTTATTGATATTTCTCTCGGCAATCTTGATTGCAGTTTGTGCTTCATCCAGCCCAGCATTTCTCATGATATACTCTGCATATACATTAAATAAGCAGGGTGACAATATACAGCCTTGACGTACTCCTTTCCCTTTTTGGAACCAGTCTGTTGTTCCATGTCCAGTAGTAACTGTTGCTTCTTGACCTGCATACAGATATCTCAGGAGTCAGGTCAGGTGGTCTGGTATTCCCATTTCTTTAAGAATTTTGCAGAGTTTTCTGTGATCTGCACAGTCAAAAGCTTTGGCATAGTCAATAAAGCAGAAGTAGGTGTTTTTGTAACGTTTTTGCTTTTTTGATGATCCAGCAGATGTTAGCAATTTGATCTCTAGTTCCTCTACCTTTTCTAAATCCAGCTTGAACATCTGGAAGTTCACATTTAACATACTGCTAAAGCCTGGCTTGGAGAATTCTGAGCATTAACTTACTAACATGTGAGATGAGTGCAGTGAATGGGAGACTGTACAGTAGTTTGAGCATTCTTTGGCATTGCCTTTCTTTGGGATTGGAATGAACACTGACCTTTTCCAGTCCTGTGGCCACTGCTGAATTTTCCAGATTTGCTGGCATATTGAGTGCAGCACTTTCATGGCATCATCTTTTAGGATTTGAAATAGCTCAACTGGAATTCCATCACCTCCACTAAGCTTTGTTTGTAGTGATGCTTCCTAAGGCCCACTTGACTTCAAATTCCAGGATGTCTGGCTTTAGGTGAGGGATCACACTATCGTGGTTATCTGGGTTGTGAAGATCTTTTTTGTACTGTTCTTCTGTGCATTTTTGCCACCTCTTCTCAGTATCTTCTGCTTCTGTTAGGTCCATACCATTTCTGTCCTATATTGAGCCCATCTTTGCATGAAATGTTCCCTTGGTATCTCTGATTTTCTTGAGGAGATCTCTAGTCTTTCCCATTCTATTGTTTTCCTCTATTTCTTTGCACTGATAACTGACGAAAGGCTTTCTTATCTCTCCTTGCTATTCTTTGGAACTCTGCATTCAAATGGGTATATCTTTCCTTTTCTCCTTTGTTTTTCACTTCTCTTCTTTTCTCAGCTATTTGTATGCCCTTCTCAGACAACCATTTTGCCTTTTGCATTTCTTTTTCTTGAGGATGGTCTTGATCACTGCCTCATATACAGTGTCATGAAGCTCTGTCCATAGTTCCTCAGGCACCATGTTTATCAGATGTAATCCCTTGAATCTTGTCACTGCCACTGTATAGTGTTAGGGATCTGATTTAGGTCATACGTGAATGGTCTAGTGGTTTTCCCTACTTTCTTCAATATATGTCTTAATTTTGCAATAAGGAGTGCATGATCTGAGCCACAGTCAGCTCCCAGTCTTGTTTTCGCTGACTGTATAGAGCTTGTGCATCTTCGGCTGATTTCTGTATTGACCATCTGGTGACATCCATGTGTAAAGCAAGAGTGAACCAAGCCTAAGGCAGTCCTAACACTGTTCTCCTTGAGCCATAGCTACTGGTTTGGGAACGTGCATGGACTCAGACTAAACAATATACAGGAAGATATATGCTATTGTTTCTGGGAAAGTGATTCTTCTTTTCTACTGTCCCTAAAAACCGAGAAGACTGAGACCAGAGCTACTGCTGCCACTCTGCTAACACATGAGGACTAGAGCTAAAGTTGACAAAATAGCAGGTAGGGAACGGAGATGGAAAAGAATAAACCATTGATGATATTTTCAAAGCCTTGTTTCCAGCAGATCTGGAGATCTGGGCTTTTCAGCCTATACATGCCAAAATAGTTATCTTTTGTGTAAGTCATTGAAAAGATTCCTAATTGATTCAATGACTTAAATGATAGAGTAATCCTTCTTTAATATGTTATTTTAATATGCTCTTTATTTAACTTTTTGTGCTTATACATTTCAATAGTGAACAAAGTGAAGTCGTGAACAAACTCTATCTTGCCAACTTAGCCTGACTGTACAGTATTTGAGGTGAAGGATTACGGCTTGCATTTCTTTGTATTTCCCAAGGCACCTAACAGTATATTTTTGCTGCATATTTTTAATTTTTTTGTTTGATTTAATGACATTCTTTTATTTGTGAATGAAAAATCCTCAGTAAATTTGAACTGGGGAAAAAGTATCAGCCCAAGACTATTCAAAACATAAGATTATTTATATACCACAACTTCTTTTTTGTTCATCTATCAAGACACCTAGGTTGCTTCCATGTCCTAGCTATTGTAAATAGTGCTGCAATGAACATTGGGGTACATGTGTCATTTTGAATTCTAGTTTTCTCAAGGTATATGCTCAGTAGTGAGGTTTCTGGATCATATGCTAGTTTTATTCCTAGATTTTAAGGACTCTCCTTACTGTGGAACATAGATACAATGGAGGATTACCCAGCCATAAAAAGGAATAAATCAGTTTCAACTGAACTGAGGTGGATGAACCTAGAGCCTGTTATACAAGGGAAGTCAGTCAGAAATAGAAAAACAAATATCGTATAGTAACACATATATATGAAATCTAGAAAAATGGCACTGATGAACCTAATTTCAGGGCAGGACTGGAGAGGTAGACATTGAGAACAAACTTGTGGAGACAGCAGGGGAAGAAGACAGTGGGACAAATTGAGAAAGTAGCTTTGACATATATACATTTATCATGAGTAAAACAGATAGCTAGTGCAAAGCTGCTGTATAACACATGGAGCTCAGACTAGTGTTTTGTGATGACCTATAGGGGTGTGATGCTAAAGGAGTAGGAGGGAGGTTCAAGAGGGAAGGATATATGTATACTTATGACTGATTCACACTGTTGTATGGCAGAAACCAACAGAACACTGTAAAGCAATTATCCTCCAATGAAAAACACATTTAAAAAGATTTATGTTTATATATGACATATCACTACTTTTTTGAACAAATGTATCCTAAGCTTATTTATTCAGTGGCATATTTTTCTGCATGTCGTGAATCCAAACATAAGGAAACTTCACTCAAATATTCTGCAAAATAACTGAGCATTAGTATTCAAAAGTGACAAGCTCATGGAAGATAAGGAAAGAATGACAGACCAGGGATATGACAAGACGTAACAATGGAATACAACGAGGGATCCTGCACCAGATCCAGAGCCGGCAAAAAGAGAAGTAGAAAACTGATGAAATTCTAAAAGAGTCTGTAGACTAGTTAACAGAATTTCTATATACTCATTTCCAGGTCTCAATAATCAAAATACGGTGATATAGGAAATTAACATTAAGGGAAGCTGGGTAAGGGGCATATGGAAACCCATTCTATTTTTTCAGCTTTCCTCTGAGTCAAAAATTATTTCAAAATAAAATAATTTTTTTAAAGAAAGCATTTTTGGACTTCCCTGGTGGTCAGTGGTCAGGTCATGGCAAATAGATGGGGAAACAGTGGGCAGCTTTATTTTTCTGGGCTCCAAAATCACTGCAGATGGTAATTGCAGCCATGAAATTAAAAGACACTTACTCCTTGGAAAGAAAGTTACGACCAATCTAGATACCATATTAAAAAGCAGAGACAAAACAAAACAAAAAAACAAAGGTCCATCTAGTCAACTACTGGTTTTTCCAGTAGTCATGTATGGATGTGAGAGTGGGACTATAAAGAAAGCTGAGCACTGAAGAATTGATGCTTTTGAACTGTGGTGTTGGAGAAGACTCTTGAGTCCCTTGGATAGCAAGGAGATCCAACCAGTCCATCCTAAAGGAGACCAGTCCTGGGTGTTCATTGGAAGGACTGATGTTGAAGCTGAAACTCCAATACTTTGGCCACTTGATGCGAAGAGCTGACTCATTTGAAAAGACCCTGATGCTGGGAAAGATTGAGGGCAGGAGGAGAAGGGGACTACAGAGGATGATATGGTTGGATGGCATCACCAACTCAATACACATGGGTTTAGGTAGACTCTGGCAGTTGGTGATGGACAGGGAGGCCTGGCGTGCTGTGGTTCATAGGGTCACAAAAAGTCAGACATGACTGAGCAACTGAACTGAACTGAACTGAGTGGTCAGTGGTTAAGAACCTGCCTGACAATGCAGGGGGCACAGGTCTGAGTCCTGGTCCAGGAAGATTCCACATGCCATGGGACAGCTGAGCTGGCGTGCCACACCTACAGAGCCTGAGCTCTGGGGCCCATGAGCCGCAACAAGAGCAGCCACTAGTGAGACACCATGCACCGCAGCTGGGGAGGAGCCTCTGCTGCGCACACAGCAACAGAGGCCCAGAGCAGTCAAAAAGAAATCCAGTTCTTTAAAAAGTATTTTCTTTTTCAAAGTATCTTAAATATATGCTACAGGCTATTATTGGAATTTATCTCCCAGAATGACCTTTAGAGCAAATTTTTGAAACAACAAAGCTCGCATTACTTTACAGTTAGAATCACTAGCTTGGCAGTCCATTTTATTTATGTGAGACCTTTAAAGAATCTTCAGCATTGGGAACAATCCAGAATGTGATCCACTAGATCTAGGTTTTTTTTTTTTAGGTTGTTCTTTAATCACCAAGTCCAACTAAATTATTTGAAGCAAATTGTAGACCTCCTCAGTGGCAGGGCTTCATCCCCTCTCCATTATTCTACTTTACTTACATTTAACCCTTTATATTTAGTATAGACTGTATTTCTTTGAGGGAAAAATCAATAAATATAAATTGAATTGGAAGTAAATTATCCTAGTAAATGAAATTTATAAGGATGTAAGTAACTGAATAGAAAGCAACAAAATCAAAAAGTAATTATGTCATTTCTAAGTCAAAATTTTAGTTTCCAAAGAATAATCAAAAGCATGATCAAATCATACAAATGCTGAATAAATTATGTGATTAAAAGAATAGCTCTGAAAGCAAAGTTCCTTTTCCTAGTGCCTATCCATCTTCCAAAAATGTGGCTCAGTTTTTCAAATCAATAATATTAATGTTGTTGTTCAGTTGCTAAGTCATGTCTGACTCTTTTGTGACCCCATGGACTGCAGCCCTGCCAGGATCCTGTGTTCATGGGATTTCCCAGGTAAGAATACTGGAGTGGGTTGCCACTTTCTTCTCCAGGGGATCTTCTCAACCCAGGGATCGAACCCACGTCTTCTGCATTGGCAGGTGGACTCTAGCACTGAGCCACCAGAGAAGCCCAATAATATTAATACTTCCTACTTATTCCTATGCTATATTATGAAGATTCAATTTCATGAGAATATGATGAATGTTCATCTTTTTGTTAAACTAGAAAATCATAAAACAAGCAGTTGTGTGTCTAATCTGTATTATAGTGCAGGATACAAAATTCACAAGGTATAAGTTTTTGTTTGAATAGAGGAGCACATGGTCTAGTAAGGACAACAGATATGGCAACATTCAAAATATAAACATGTGGAATAACAGAAGTTTATATGAATAAAAGGTATAGAGTAGGGCTGGAGAAGGAAATGGCAACCCACTGCAGTATTCTTGCCTGGAAAATCTCATGGACAAAGAGTCAAGGCCACAGTCCATGGGGTCACAAGAGTTGGACATGACTTAATGACTAAACCACCACCACCACAGAGGACGGCAGTGAAGAAATTGATATTTTTTGGACAATGACATTAGAGAAGGTTTCTTAAGAAATGCACGAGTCAGTCCTATTTAAGAATAAGTAAGTTTGAGATTTAAAGTGGCTTAACCTACACCAAATGGCTAGTTTATGGAATATTCAAAAATAAAACTTAAGTCTCCAAACTGTCCCTTGGATAAAATACTATCAATTACCAAAATTATGTGGTATTCTATCACTATGTTCAAATCGCTGAAGTTATCTCTTCTTAATCTATGACAGAGAAAATGACAACAGGTAACGATGTTCCTCAGGTTGTTAATGGCAGCTCCAGGTGTCTGGGTGTTTAAGTCAAAAACTTCGATATCATCCTGATCTTCCTCTTTTTCTCTTACATTCCATCACTGGTCCATCAGCAAGTCACGTAGGGTGCACTTTCAAAATACACCCAGCATCTGACTACTTCTCATCCTCCCATCACCACTACTCTGGTCCAAGCCAAGATCTCTCACCCGGTCTCTCCGCTATAATGCAGTCTATCCTTAACACAACAGCCTCAGTGATTCTGCTAAAATGTCCATTAGATCATGTCACTCATGTGCTCTGGACCCTCCAGCGGCCTCCCACCTTCCTCAGAGTTAACGTCGAAGCCCTCACAATGACCTACAAGGTTCTACACGGTTTGCCGTCCTACAGTCTTTCTGGCCTCATGTCCCACCACTCTCTTGATGACTTATTTCAACCACACTTTCCTCTTCAGTATTCTTCAAACACACCAGCCGTGTTCCCACCTTAGGCCTTGTACTTATTTTTTCCTTCCACTGACACCCACAGTTGGCGCCCTCACTTCTTTCTAGTAATGATCCAATAATCAACCTCACAGTGAGGCTTTTCAGGGTCAAATTATCTAAAATTTCCCAACATTTCCTATTTCCCCTTTCATATTAACACTGAAAAAATTTAACATTACATATATTTCACTCAACTATCTTGCTTTTCCGTCTGCTTCCTCCTCTCAAGTGGTTCTCATGGCAGCAATGACTTTTTATCCTTTTTCTCTACTATCTTATCCCTAGTGACTCATAGTAGATACTCAGTAAATACTCACTGAATGTATAAATGTGTGTATATGTCATGACAACAAAGAACAAGTCTGTGTTCAGTGATGCAGAACAGAGAACCAGACAAGAGCTGACAATCCATGGTTACTGAATAAGGAGGTGCCTCCCCACCTGACATATCCTAGGTGCCCAATAAATAATTGCTGAATAAATAAAGTAATAAAAAATAACATGAGATTTCTTCTAGTCTCAGGATAAATAAGACCTGTTATTTAACAACTATGAATCTAACAACAAAAAAAAAGCCAATAGATGCATTGCTAAGAGTCTCTCTCACTGACACACTGTGCTAATTCAAGGAACCCAGGGACATCTGAGGGTGGCTATAGCAGGCTGACATTTGTCATCTTGAAATATGTCTCCTCCATTTGAGAATTCTCTGGCAGTGCAGTGGTTAGGACTCCATCTCTCACTGGCAAGGTCCCTGGTTTGGGAACTAAGATCCCACCAGCTGCATAGTATGGCAAAAAAAGAGAAAAGTTCCTCCACTCTATGAAGAAGAGAAAAAGGCATACAAGAAGTCAAGTAATGTATGGTTCCTCCTTTACTTCTTTTTTTTCAAATTTTTAAAAATTTCTGCATTGTTTTGTACAGAACACTGCACAAGGGAAAAACCTCCTCTCTTCTCACAAATGCACATATATAATTCGTTAATTTGCATGGTCTAGAAATAAATACTCCAGTATGCTTGCCTAGAGAATCCCATGGACAGAGGAGCCTGGTGGCCAGCCGTCCATGTGGTCACACAGAGTTGGACGTGACTGAAGCGACTTAGCAGCAGCAGCAGAAATAAACACCTTGAATAAATAACCTAGCTTAATTTTACTCCATTAACTACATTATCAGTTTTCTCATCACAAGATAAGAATAAAAATTCCTATATCACAAGATGTTTTGAGGATTAGTGCAACACTGGGCTTGAAATGTTTTATAAAGTATCAAGTGTGATTATAATTCCAGAGGAAATATTTGTGGAAGACAGTACTTTTCCATGAAGAGTCTAAGTTCAACTCAAAAGACTACAATCAAACAAATAATGAGAGTATAACAAGAGCTTTAGAAATTGTTATGTTAAAATGAAATAAATAGAAAAATAACAGAAAAAAGAGAAATTCACTTAAGTGTGAAGATAAATAGATGAGGCCCTGAAATTACATTCTGCAATACAGAAGCACCTGTGGTTTTGAATAATGATGTACCAATGAAGAAAATGCTATTTCTGTGAGCAATAACTGACTACGTGCAACTCAAACAAGTCAGGCTTAGAGCACAGGTTTTCCTCATCTAATTTAGGAGTCTAAAATATAGCTAGCTATAAGCATTTATTGAGTTCTTATTATATGCTAGTCTTGCCTTAAGTATTTTACATGAATAATACAATGATCCTGGTGCTCCCATAATCTTTGATTCCCTGATAGACTGGTTGAGCAAACATAAACTAAGTAATTTAGCTAGGTCACACAGGCTGAACTAGGATTTGAACCAAAGCAGGCTGATAGCCTTGTTATGTTCTCAGCCTTTATGCCACTTCTCTAAGCAGAGCTAGACTGCCTTGCCTTCCATTATGCATTTCTCAGTCATCATAAAAAACTAGTTCATAGGCTCTTGCTATACTTTTAAATAGTTTATCTAAGGTATTGGATTACATTTGCTATCCACTCAGAGAAGCAATGTGTTCTTCCAAAGTTCCCCACAGGAGCTGAAGAGTCTGTGAATGGATAATGATTGAAACAGAGGTGGAAAAATAACACATTCAATGCAGAAATAGCAATTAAGAAGTTCACACAATATCCTATTTACACCTTTACATGTTGCCTAAAGCATAACAATCAGAAAAACCTTGTGTCCTTTGAAGGTTAACAAACACTAGTATAGAAATGTGAATATATAAAGCTAAGAAATCTAAATTCATTTCTATGAAATGATTTCAATTCTAAATTATTTGAAGAGGCATACTTTTCTGGAACAGATTATCCTTTTACAAAACTCCTTTGAGACATACAAAATAGTCCATCAGAGTAACCAACAAACAAAAACCTGTAATATCACCCATGATCTTCCACATAAGAGAAAAATAATACATAAATATAACTAAAAATAAATATGAAAGGGAAATAAATTCACCTGTACCCAAATCCCTTTAAAGTGGGTCAGTACTCTTTTCTGTAAATTTAAATCTCAAAAATACAAGTTCATACATTATCTTTAGGTGTTTTAATTTGGATGTTTCTTACAAATGCTAATGAACAATGGTGGTATTAGTCAGACCTGATTCACATTAATCAATGAATAACTTCCTTTTGCTCAATAGAACTAATTATATCACTTATTCTTTATATTTTGCTTTTGAACTCTAGTGTTGGAGAAGACTCTTGAGAGTCCTTTGGACTCCAAGGAGATCCAACCAGTTCCTCCTAAAGGAAATCAGTCCTGGGTATTAACTGGAAGGATGATGTTGAAGCTGAAACTCCAATATTTGATGCAAAGAGCTGACTCATTTGGAAAGACCCTGATATTGGGAAAGATTGAAGGCAGGAGGAGAAGGGAACAGCAGAGGATGAGAAGGTTAGATGGCATCACTGACTCAACGGACTTGAGTTTGGGTAAACTCCGGGAATTGGTGATGGATAGGGAGGCCTGGCATGCTGTGGTTCATGGGGTCACAGAGTCGGACACGACTGACTGACTGAACTGACTGACTGAACTGACTTTATATTTTCAAACACTTTGCATATACAGTTGACCCTTGAACAATGTGAGGGTTTGGAGGGTTCAGAGTGCCGCTCCTCCCCACCACCACCTCCCACAGTTGAAAATCTGTATTGTGCTCTCTCTGCCTCAAAAACAAAGAAACTGATAAATGAGTCACTCAAGGGAGGGAAGCTGAGACAGTCTGGATAGAATAAAGTCTCAAAACCCTGCTTTTGATTCTGTGTATTGTGATCTCTAATCAATCACAAACTTTTTCCTGCATGCTTAGAGATCTGTAAAATGAAAATACAAGTGCTATATACATTGAAAAAAATTCATACACAAGTGGACCCATGGAGTTCAAAAACATGTTATACAAGGGTCAGCTGTATTATCTATGCTTATTTGCACAATAACCTGTGAGGGGAAAGGCAAGTATTATTATTTACAAATAAAGAAACTTAGAATCAGTGAGAAGTCTATATTTTAATGCTTAAGATAACTATATAAGCCATATTTAAATTGTACATCAATGCTTGAGCTCCTAAAATCCCTATTACATATGTAAAAACATCTAATGAAGGGAACTCATCATTCCCCATAGGGGATTACTCCTACCCTGGCCAGATCTGAATTTGTGAAAAGTTTTCCTTACCAAAGTCTGTTCACATAATCACAAATTACTGGCCTGAGTTTACCTTTAAGGTCACTTAGGACAAATCTATTTTTGGATAAATAAATTTTTAAATATATGTGCTGGTCTATTAAGTCCCTCTATTTTCTTTCCTGTAAGCTAAACATTCTCCTTGTTTAACTCTTCTTTGTGTCTCAAGTATATATATATATATATATA
>SJYC01084442.1:0-12927 GCA_006408675.1 Madoqua kirkii | reverse complement strand
CATAGTCATCTTGCATATAGGAGCTATATGTTTATTTAAATTGTTTTTGTAGCATTCTTCAGTGTAAATTATTTTTCTTTGTATTTTGAGAGAAAAACTTTTCACTACTTTTACTTAGAAGAATTCATAGTACTTTCTAGAAAATTACTAAATGTACAAAATATTTCCTTTAATAGCTTATAATTCATCATCTGCAGATTCTCTAAACTAGTCACATAAACAGCTAAATTACATGATTTCCTTTACTAAATTAGAAGTTACAATGAACATATTTCCTCAAGTGACAGTTTTTAAGTTATTGTCTCACAGATCCAAACCCACTCCCCGGCTTAGCTCTGTTACAGCTATGGCTGGATCGCTGTGAACCAACTTTATGCTCTGCCTATGGAAGTGAAAGTGAAAGTCGCTCATCCTGTCCGAATCTTTGCTACCTCATGGACTATAAAGTCCATGGAATTCTCCAGGCCAGAATACTGGAGTGGGTAGCCCTTCCCTTCTCCAGAGGATCTTCCCAACTCAGGGATCGAACCTAGGCCTCTCGTACTGCAGACGGATTCTTTACCAGCTCAGCCTCCAGGGAAACCCAAGAATCCTGGAGTGGGTAGCCTATCCATTCTCCAGCAGATCTTCCCAACCCAGGAATCTAACAGGTGTCTCCTGCATTTCAGGCAGATTCTTTACCAGCTGAGCTACCAGGAAGCTCTGCCTATAGGGGGCGCAAAAAGGAGACACACTTTCCTGAGTGAAGGCTGGAGTCATAGGAGATGCCGGTTCAGTCCGTGGATAGGAAGATCCCCTGGAGGAGAGCATGGCAATCCACTCCAATATCTTGCCTGGAGAATCCCATGGACAGTGGAGCCTTTCGGGCTGCAGCCCATAGAGACACAGAGTCAGACACAACTTAAGTGACTTAATGCACACACATAAGTAGCTGCCCAGTTCAGTTCAGTCACTCTGTCCTGTCTGACTCTTTGCAATGCCATGGACTGCAGCACACCAGGCTTCCCTGTCCATCAACAACTCCCAGAGCTTACCCAAACTCATGTATATCGAGTCAGTGATGCCATCCAGCAATCTTGTCCTCTGTCATCACCTTCTTCTTCTGTCCTCAGTCTTTCCCAGCGTCAGAGTCTTTTCAAATGAGTCAGTTCTTCACATAGGGTGGCCAAAGTATTGGAGTTTCAGCTTCAACATTAGTTCTTCCAATGAATATTCAGGACTGATTTCCTTTAGGATGGACTGGGACTGTCCAAGGGACTCTCAAGAGTTTTCTCCAACACCACAGTTCAAAAGCATCAATTCTTCAGGGCTCAGCTTTCTTTACAGTCCAACTCTCACATCCATACATGACTACTGGAAAAACCATAGCTTTGACTAGATGGACCTTTGTTGGCAAAGTAATGTCTCTGCTTTTTAATATGCTATCTGGGTTTGTCAAAACTTTTCTTCCAAGGAGCAAGCATCTTTTAATTCCATAGCTGCAGTCACCATCTGCAGTGATTTTGGAGCCCCCCAAATAAAGTATATCACTGCTTCCATTGTTTCTCCATCTATTTGCCATTAAGTGATGGGACCAGATGCCATGATCTTAGTTTTCTGAATGTTGGGTTTTAAGCCAACTTTTTCACTTTCCTCAAGAGGCTCTTTAGTTCTTCATTTCTGCCATAAGTGTGATATCATTTGCATATCTGAGATTATTGATATTTCTCCTGGCAGTCTTGATTCCAGCTTTTCCTTCATCCAGCCCAGCATTTCTCTCAGCAGGATGAAAATACACAGCATTGATGTACTCCTTTCCCAGTTTGTAACCAATCTGTTGTTCCATGTCCAGTTCTGACTGTTGCTTCCAGATTTCTCAGGTGGCAGGTCAGATCGTCTGGTATTCCTATCTCATGAATAATTTTCCACAGTTTGTTGTCATCCTCACAGTCATTTGGTGCAGTCAATAAAGCCAGGCTTCATTCTAATATCATTCTAATATCTAAGTTCCTTTGTTTTGATAAATGCAACCACTTCCTTTTGTTCCAGTAGCTACTTTCTGTAATTGCAGTCTTTGTGGTAATCACTCATCTCACACGCTAGTAAAGTGATGCTTAAAATTCTCCAAACCAGGCTTCAGCAATACGTGAACTGTAAACTTCCAAATGTTCAAGGTGGTTTTAGAAAAGGCAGAGGAACCAGAGATCAAATTGCCAACATCTGCTGGATCATTGAAAAAGCAAGAGAGTTCCAGAAAAACATCTACTTCTGCTTTATTGACTATGCCAAAGCCTTTGACTGTGTGAATCACAATAAACTGTGGAAAATTCTGAGAGAGATGGGAATACCAGACCACCTGACCTGCCTCTTGAGAAACCTGTATGCAGGTCAGGAAGCAACAGTTAGAACTGGACATGGAACAACAGACTAGTTCCAAATAGGAAAAGGAGTACGTCAAGGCTGTATATTGTCACCCTGCTTATTTAACTTCTATGCAGAGTACATCATGAGAAACGCTGGGCTGGAAGAAGCACAAGCTGGAATCAAGATTGCTGGGAGAAATATCAATAACCTCAGATATGCAGATGACACCACCCTTATGGGAGAAAGTGAAAAAGAACTAAAAAGCCTCTTGATGAAAGTGAAAGAGTTGACTTAAAGCTCAAGATTCAGAGAACTCAGATCATGGCATCTGGTCCCATCACTTCACGGGAAATAGATGGGGAAACAGTGGAAACAGTGTCAGACTTTATTTTGGAGGCTCCAAAGTCACTGCAGATGGTGACTGCAGCCATGAAATTAAAAGGCGCTTGGTCCTTGAAAGAAAAGTTATGACCAACCTAGACAGCATATTCAAAAGCAGAGACATTACTTTGCCAACAAAGGTATGTCTAGTCAAGGTTATGGTTTTTCCAGTGGTCATGTATGGATATGAGAGTTGGACTGTGAAAAAGGCTGAGCACTGAAGAATTGATGCTTTTGAACTGTGGTGTTGGAGAAGACATTGAGTGTCCTTGGAATGCAAGGAGATCCACCATTCCATCCTAAAGGAGATCAGTCCTGGGTGTTCATTGGAAGGACTGATGCTGAAGCTGAAACTCTAGTACTTTGGCCACCTCATGCAAAGAGTTGACTCATTGGAAAAGACTTTGATGCTGGGAGGGATTGGGTGCAGGAGGAGAAGGGGACGACAGAGGATGAGATGGCTGGATGACTTCACTGACTGGATGGACATGAATCTGAATGAATTCTGTTAGTTGGTGATGTACAGGGAGGCTTGGCGTGCTGCGATTCATGGGGTCGCAGTGAGTTGGACACGACTGAGCGACTGAACTAAACTGAACTTTATAACTAAATTGTTCCTTATATTCTCTTCTGTCTCCTGGCTATACTAACTGAAACAGCATAATTTCCTAAAGCAGAAATACAAGACTTGATCATTTCCTCCTAGTCAAGTTAGCATTAGATATATTATGGTTACTCTGATAGAAGTTACGAGAACTTTGTCTACTTTGCAAAGAAATGAGTTCATATGTAGGATATATATAGTTCTGTATGGTTCAGGAATACAAATCAGTCAGTTCTTCTCATGTTCTAGCATAGCTTCCTTGTCAAGATTTTAAGGAATTAAAAATTTACTCTATATACTCTATGAGTATATGTATATAATTGTACATATGTGTATGTGTGTGCTTTATGTACATTGTAAAAATGTGACAGGAAGAAAAATTATACATATTTAATGTTGAAAAATAGGTCAGTTGTTAATTTGTAACATAGGTTAGTTCCATTGTCCAGCTTGGATCGGAGGTCTGGACTCTTGAGTACTCAGTTCATTAGTTAGCAAAATACTTAACTCATCTGTCTACTTATTCATTAGTTCAAAAGTATTTACTTGGTGTTTGCATTGTTCTTGTCAACAAGGTTGTCCTTGACTTCCTGTTGACTCTTCACTGTTTCTGCCATCATCTGAACTCAACTACTATTAATACTATAATTGGCACCTTTACTTTAGTTACTACTTAGATAAGCTTTTCAGTCTTTCTCTTGAATAGAAATATCCTCCTGAGATAAATGCTCCCTCTTGTTCTGCTAACTTGGACTGACCCCTCCTCGCTCTTGAAATTCCTGGCTCCCTGCTCCTTTGCCTGCCTCGAGCCATGGCTCTTTTGACTCCAGGAGTTTTGAGCTGACTCGTTCCTGGCTTGCTGCTTGGCTTTTGCGGTAATTCCTGTTTGTGGCTATGGTTGGTTACACAGCGACCACTTGGAACTTATCCCCGTCTGTCTGACATTCTGTAATGGCTGTTCCTTGACCCTGGAAACTCCTCGCCCCCGATTTGCCTCCCTCTTCTGGCTCTTCTGTGTGTCCTTTCATCTTACCTGAGGCCAGGGTTAGCCCTCATTTTGCAGATTCCTGGGCCTGCCAGCATCTCACTAAATAAAATTAAGTAGGGAAACTAAGCCAAAGTGGGAGGGTGAGTGACTATTTTTGCATCTCTGCTCATCCCAGAGTGCTGGGGGAAGGTTGTTGGAAAGCCAGGTGGCTGAGTTTGCTGGGACTGAGCTCAAATTTTAGTTCAACCATTACTAGTTGTGTGACTTTAGGTAAGTTTCTTTACTTCTGTATACCTCAGTTTCCTTATATATAGTATGAATAGAACATATCTGCCTCAAAATCATTGTAAAGGTTAACTTAAATAAAGCAAGTAAATTGCTCAGAACGTCCAACACAGAAAAGCACTCAAATATTAACCTTTGTTATGTTATCCCTCAATGATGATACTTGATAAATTTTTGTTGATGTCTAAAATTGAATATCTTGTCTAAATGACTACGTTCCAGACTTGTAAATCTTTATGAGAAGATGGTTAAGTACTTATAGCTTCCCTTACACAATTATTGAATGCTTCCATTTTTATGTGGCATCTATTTCTGTAAATGAGAGAGAGAAAATTCACTATTAATAAAGTCTGTCTTCAGTCTGTGTTTGAAGGGCCCAAAGATTGTAGGAACCTGGAAGAAGCAGTGACTAGAATGGAAATCTTAGAGCAGGCTGTTCCAGCCAATTTCTGGGTTAAGCTGTTAACAGTCTAGCTGAGTCAGCACTTTGAGTCCATGTACGAGACAAAGATACCATTTTCATCCATCAAGGCAAACCTGCATGTAATTGGCTAACATTTTTTTGCCCTGTGCAATGACTCCACAATGAACAGTTACTAATAATATACATCCTGTATATATTTGATTCTTAATCCATACATCTTAATTTTCAAATAACTCTAATAAACTTCTTACATTTGTACAATAGTAGTGTTTACAGCTGTTTTTGGTAAGCATGATTACAATTGATCACATTTAATTTTCAAGCTTTTAATAGAAATTAATCTAATTTTCCATATGAAGATATTGATGCAAGATGTAAAGTTTATACATGTACTCAGTATAACTTAGCTAGTAGTCAGCAGCATATGGTTACTTACTACAAGTTTAGTATTCTTTTTATTACTACTTCAAAAGGAACTCTCTTACTACTTCAAAATATCTCATAGAGTTTGAAAGTAACAATGGTAAAAATTAATGCCATTAATATTTGAATATTTAATATCTTAGTATTTGAAGGAACCAGGTAAAGCCTGATTTCAGAGATACATTAAAACAGTTTGATTCATTTTCCCACTCAGAATATTGAGAACAAAACTATAGCTTCAGATATCTCTTTCAGAAAAGAAAAAGTTGTAACTGTAGCCAACATTTAAGTGTTATGTGCTAGTACATATGTACTACTGTGTACAGTAAGCCTTTGCATGCTTCATTGGATGCACTGCTCACGAGAGCCACACAAAGTAATTGCAACTTTTTTTTTTACCACTCAGATGACAGGAAGCTTAAAGTTCAGAAAAGTTAAGAATTTCTAAAGTCAGGCATATAGCTTCTAAGTAGGGAAGCCAGGATTCAGACTCAGAAAGACTGAATTTTGAGCCCATATTCTTAATCACTATGCCATCTCTGTGCTTGATTTTGTGCAATTTAGCCTTCATGAGCTGTGCAGTTCTTTAAATCAGTGAAGTTTGGGGGTAGTGATGATTGGTCAAAAACCTAAGAATTTTCACAGCAGAAGTGCGTGTGTTTTGAATGACCACAGACTTCCAGCTGCTTGCATTATTGATGATTTAGCCTGGAAAACATATCCTAATGACCAGTGTTTGCTTCCTGTGTATAACTGTGATTTTACATGCACAGAATGATAGGAAGAGAACAGTTTAAATAGGAAGCTTTTCAAACAATATATCCTTTCTCTTACCATCTTAACCACTTTTGCATGTACAGTTCAGTAACATTAAGTATTCGCCTTGTTGTGAAACATCCTTTTTCATCTTGCAAAAACATTTTTTCCATTTTCCCCTCCCTTTTAGCCCTTGTTAACCATCATTCTACTTTCTATTTTTATGAATATGACTACCTTAGATACCTCATGGAGGTGGAATCATAAAATATTTGTCTTCCTGTGACTGGCTTATTTCACTTAGCGTAAAGTGTTCTTAAGATCCCTCAATATTTTGGCACGTGACAGGATTTCCTTCCTTATTAGGACTGAGTGATATTGTGTTGTATGTATAGACTGCATTCCATGCATCCATTCACCCTCTGATGCACGTTTAGGTTGCTCCCAACTCTTAGCCATTGTGAATAGTGCTGTTATGAACATGGGTATGCAAATATTTCTCTGAGACCCAGCTTTCCATTCTTTTGTATATACATCTAGAAGCAGTATTCCTGGATCCTATCATAGTTCTACTTTTATTTTGGGGGGAAACTTACATACTGTTTTGCATGGCGGTTGTACCATTTTATAGTTCTAATTCCTCTGCGTCCTCAACAGCGCTTGTTATTTCCCGTTATTTTTTTTCATTTTCTGATGAAGAAATATACTTTGTATTTCAGAGAATGTAATATTACTAAAGCTAATATTTCATGAGAAACAACTTGGGGCTAACATATGTAAATATTCTTCCCTCTGACTGTGTTTAATCTAAGTAACTAAATACCTCTCATCACATTTCTTGAGTAAGTGAATAGCGTGCTCTTCCGAACCTGAAACACATGTTGCTTCATTCTTTTGGCTATCGCTGTCTTACCCAGCTTTAAAATCTTCTTAAAATTAGTCAGAGGAAGACAAGTGGGAAGGTGTAGACTTCTCACTTCAGTAGTCTGCTAAAGATGGAGAAAAAATGGTGCTATTCAAAGACACTCTGTACTTGGATTTAGAATTTGGGATGGAAATAAACCCAATGAAACAGCAAGAGTGTTTGAAAGACAACTCGCCAGCCCACTACTGCAGAAGGCTGAATTCTAAAAAAAAATATGCCCAATATCTGTGAAGCTGAGAAGTAAGTTTTTGAAATTGTGCCTATTTTTTATTTCTCATTTATTAATGCTTGAAATGTCAGTCATAGTTAGGGAAAGCAGGATCCTACTAGTGAAGCATTTGGTTAATGAAAATTAACCAAATGGTAGACTCTTATGCAAATAAGTCTGAGTTTGGATATTTGTATAATGTCCCTTCTATAGAATAAGCACCAGAAATTGCTAACCTTGAACATTAAGAGCTGTGATTATAATAGCAGTCTGTAATATTGAATTTGGGATGGAAATAAACCCAATGAAACAGCAAGAGTGTTTGAAAGACAACTCGCCAGCCCACTACTGCAGAAGGCTGAATTCTAAAAAAAAATATGCCCAATATCTGTGAAGCTGAGAAGTAAGTTTTTGAAATTGTGCCTATTTTTTATTTCTCATTTATTAATGCTTGAAATGTCAGTCATAGTTAGGGAAAGCAGGATCCTACTAGTGAAGCATTTGGTTAATGAAAATTAACCAAATGGTAGACTCTTATGCAAATAAGTCTGAGTTTGGATATTTGTATAATGTCCCTTCTATAGAATAAGCACCAGAAATTGCTAACCTTGAACATTAAGAGCTGTCATTATAATAGCAGTCTGTAATATTTTGATGTTGTTATATGGGTTTTAAAATATTTAAAATGTTTGTCTTATTTCTATTAATATCTTTTTTCTTGTTTCCATTTTTCTTTTTATTAGTAGAAATGTCTAGATGCAAATACCTTTTTCACTCTAAACATGAGAACAGATGAGTAAAATAAAATTATAATAATTTAATCTCATGTTTACTTGCTGTAAGATGACAATATTTAGAGTCTCAAAAGCAGTGCTGGTATGGAAAAAAAAAACAAACAGAATATTGAACACTTTCCAGCCAGTGACTGATAAGTTTTCTAGCACTATCAGATAAGTGTTAAAAAAAAAAAACAGCCAGACAACAATTTTTTTTAATGTATTGAAAAACAAATATTGTTCAAAACTCAAGATAGCTTACTTCAGTTCAGTTCAGTTCAGTAACTCAGTCATGTCCGATCTTTGTGACCCCATGAATTGCAGCACACCTGGCCTCCCTGTTCATAGCTGACTTGGAGAGAAATAAAAATAACAAGACCTAGTAGATAAGACAAGATTACGTGGAAGTATAAACTTTAATAATAAGCCAAAAATAAGACACTTGTTCTGTATGGCAGCCAAGAGTAGCAAAACTGCACAATGAAATTTTCTTTCACGTTTATTCTGTGCATAAATGGTTATCTAGCATATGGAACAAAAGAGAAATGCCCTGTCATTATAGAGCTTACTGTATATTTCTTCTCAAGGACAAGTGTTCAACAGTGGAAATCATTAAACAAAATTAAATAAGAAATCTTCTACAACTCTTTAATTTTCACTTTGCCAACCTTAAAAAGCCAAATTTCCTACTAAGTTTATGAGTAGAACTTAGTAATAGTGAAGTTAGAGGGAAAGCATCCCGTTTTATATAAAGTAGATGCAATAACTTACAAAACGACAGCAGTGTTGTACTTCCTGTTTTTAGAAATTAACTGCTATAGCTTATCACTTGACAAGCAGGCTTAATTTACGAAGGAATGACTAATATATTTAACAGGGAGAATTTGGAGAAGTCTATAGACTTAATCATAAAGTGGTCACAAAGCAAATAGATTTCTTAGAGAAAACTGGGATAGATTAGAATAAAGACCTTTAACTTCTCTAGGGACCTTTTTAATAATAGTTGGAAATAGTAAATAATATCTAGACATAGTTAGAATTTTTCTTTCTTTTCTATCAGCGTTCTTGCTGATGAAATATGCTATCAATTGTGCAGTATAAACAACATAGCACCATTATCGAGTGGGTCCTAGTAACAGACTCAATAGCTGTTCTGCCCTGTTACAGTATTCCTTTCAGGTAATAGACACTGATTCTCTGGAGTCCTATATAATTACACCAGAGAGTGTCTAACTACATGTAATTACTTCAAACCGCGAGTCCCTCAGACAGTCCCTGAGCTTCCCTTTCCCTCCCTAAGTGTCCTGGTTGAGGGACATTTGTTGTTGTTTAGTTGCTCAGTCATGTCCAACTCGTTGCAACACCATGAACTGTAGCATGCCAGGCTTCCCTGTTCTTCACCACCTCCCAGAGCTTGCTCAAACTCTTGTCCATTGAGTCGGTGATGCCATCCAACCATCTCATCCTCTGTTGTCCCCTTCTCCTCCTGCCTTCTATCTTTCCCAGCATCAGGATTTTTTCCAATTATTCAGCTCTTCACATCAGGTGACCTACATATTGTCAGCTTCAGCATCAGTACTTTCAATGAATATTCAGGACTGATTTCCTTTAGGATTGACTGGTTTGATCTCCTTGCGGTCCAAGGGACTCTCAAGAGTCTTCTCCAACACCGCAATTCTAAAGCATCACTTCTTCAGCAGTCAGCTTTCTTTATGGTCCAACTCTCACATCCATACATGACTATGGGAAAAATCATAGCTTTGACTGTAGGGACCTTTGTTGGCAAAGTAATGTCTCTGCTTTTTAATATGCTGTCTAGGTTTGTCATAGCTTTTCTTCCAAGGAGGAAGCATCTTTTAATTTCATGGCTGCTGTCACTATCCACAGTGATTTTGGAGCCCAATTAAAAGTCTTGCACTTTTTCCATTATATAATATTGTAACTCAACTATACTTCAATTTTTTAAAATAGTATTGCTAAATGCTAAGTCACTTCAGTCATGTCCGACTCTGTGTGACCCCCTAGACAGCAGCCCACCAGGCTCCGCTGTCCCTAGGATTCTCCAGGCAAGAACACTGGAGTGGGTTGCCATTTCCTTCTCCAATACATGAAAGTGAAAGTGAAGTCGCTCAGTCGTATCTGACTCTTAGAGACCCCATGGACTGCAGCCTACCAGGCTTCTCCATCCATGGGATTTTCCTAGCAAGAGTACTAGAGCGGGGTGCCATTGCCTTCTCCAAAAATACTATTAGATTGGTGCAAAAGTAATTGAAGTTTTACATTGTTGAACTTTGCCATTTGATATTGGAATACATTATTAAATGTGGTTATATTATACATCACTTTTAATGCACATTTCCCGCTTTATGTTTTTTTGCTAATGACTTATTACTTGCTATGTATTTTATATTTATTTTAGACTAGGGGAAATAGTTAGATAAAAAGCAAATTCAGCAATTTTCTTATTCAAGTTAAAAATGGGTCATAAAGCAGCAGAGACAACTCAAAATGTCAACAACATATTTGGCCCAGGAACAGGTGACAAATGAACGGTGCAGTGGTGGTTTATGAAGTTTTGCAAAGGAGACAAAGACTTGAAGATGAGGAGCACAGTGGTCGGCCGTCAGAAGTTAACAGTGACCCACTGAGAGCAACCATCGAAGCTGATCCTCTTACAACTACAGGAGAAGTTTCTGAAGAACTCATTGTTGACAATTCTATATGGTCATTTGGCATTTGGAGGAAATTGGAAAGGTGAAAAAACTCAGTAAGGGCGTGCCTCATGAGCTGACCCCAAATCAAAAAATTGTTGTTTCGAAGTGTATCTTCTCGTATTGTATGCAACAGTGAACCATTTCTCAATCGGATTGTGGGGTGCAAAACAAGTGGATTGTACATAACCACCAGCAATGCCCAGCTCAGTGGTTGGACTGAGAAGAAGCTCCAGAGCACTTCCCAAAGCCAAACTTGCACCAAAAAAAAAAAGGTAATGGTCACTACTTGGTGGTCTGCTGCTCATCTGATCCACTACAACTCTCTAACTCCTGGCAAAACCGTTACATCTGAGAAGTATGCTCAGCAAATTGGTGAGATACCTCGAAAACTGCCACACGTGCAGCCAGCAGAGGTCAACAGGAAGGGCCTAATTCTTCTACATGACAAGGTCCAATTGCGCATCGCACAACCAACATTTCAGAAACTGAATGAATAGGACTTCAGAAGTTTTGCCTCACCTGTCATATTCACCTGACATCTTGCCAGCCAGCTACCACATTTTCAAGCATCTCAACAACTGTTTGCAGTGGAAATGCTTCCAAAACCAGCAGGAGGCAGAAAATACTTTCTAAAAGGTCATCGAATACTGAAGCACAGATTTTTACGCTAAAGAAATAAGCTTATTCCAGGTTCCTACATCTTGACAGAATGTGGTCCACTGGAGAAGGGAATGGCAAACCACTTCAGTATTCTTGCCTTGAGAACCCCATGAACAGTATGAAAAGGCAAAATGATAGGATACTGAAAGAGGAACTCCCCAGGTCGGTAGCTGTCCAGTATGCTACTGGAGATCAGTGGAAAAATAACTCCAGAAAGAATGAAGGGATGGAGCCAAAGCCGAAACGATACCCAGTTGTGGATGTGACCAGTGACAGAAGCAAGGCTCCATACTGTAAAGAGTAATATTGCATAGGAACCTGGAATGTCAGGTCCATGAATCAAGGCGAATTGGAAGTGGTCAAACAAGAGACAGCAAGAGTGAGCGTCGACATTCTAGGAATCAGCTAACTAAAATGGACTGGAATGGGTGAATTTAACTCAGATGACCATTATATCTACTACTGCGGGCAGCAATCCCTCAGAAGAAATGGAGTAGCCATCATGGTCAACAAAAGAGTCTGAAATGCAGTACTTCGATGCAGTCTCAAAAACAACAGAATGATCTCTGTTCATCTCCAAGGCAAACCATTCAATATCACAGTAATCCAAGACTATGCCCCAACCAGTAACACTGAGGAAGCTGAAGTTAAATGGTTCTATGAAGACCTACAAGACCTATTAGAACTAACACGCAAAAAAGATGTCGTTTTCATCATAGGGGACTGGAATGCAAAAGTAGGAAGTCAAGAAACACCTGGAGTAACAGGCAATGAAGCAGGGCAAAGGCTAATAGAGTTTTGCCAAGAAAAGGCACTGGTCATAGCAAACACCCTCTTCCAACAACACAAGAGAAGATTCTACACATGGACATCACCAGATGGTCAACACCGAAATCAGATTGATTATATTCTTTGCAACCAAAGATGGAGAAGCTCTATACAGTCAACAAAAACAAGACTGTGGCTCAGATCATGAACTCCTTACTACCAGATTCAGACTTAAATTGAAGAAAGTAGGGAAAACCGCTAGACCATTCAGGTATGACCTAAATCAAATCCCTTATGACTATACAATGGAAGTGAGAAATAGATTTAAGGGCCTAAATCTGATAGATAGAGTGCCTGATGAACTATGGAATGCAGTTGGTGACATTGTACAGGAGATAGGGATCAAGACCATCCCCATGGAAAAGAAATGCAAAAAAGCAAAATGGTGGTCTGGGAGTCCTTACAAATAGCTGTGAAAAGAAGAGAAGTGAAAAGCAAAGGAGAAAAGGAAAGATATAAGCATCTGAATGCAGAGTTCCAAAGAATAGCAAGAAGAGATAAGAAAGCTTTCTTCAGCGATCAGTGCAAAAAAAATAGAGGAAAACAACAGAATGGGAAAGACTAGAGATCTCTTCAAGAAAATTAGAGATACCAAGGGAACATTTCATGCAA